>BQNB010010937.1:0-82660 GCA_026074375.1 Tanacetum coccineum
CTCCTATCACACACACATCTTTCCCTTTTTTTCTCTCATCATTAATAATATGGCCACTTATTTGTTTCATCCTCCCCGACCTCCGGATCTTGTTTTTCGTAGTGTTTCTTATGGTTAACACATATTTTTCATTAAAGTTAATGGACATCACTAACTTTTGCTTAGCAGTAGTAAAACAAACCTTAGCAGCAGTAACTTCAATAACATCAAGAAGTCTTTTAATCCTAACACGTATGCTTAGAGGGATTTATAAGACCCAGTTCCTTACCCCGGGGAGCTCCGGCTTTGGTTTGTCAAAAAGAAAGATGGATCTTTTTGGATGTGTATCGACTACCGTAAACTAAACAAACTTACTGTGAAGAACCGATACCCACTTCCGAGAATCGATGATTTGTTTGATCAATTGCAAGGATCAAGAGTCTACTCTAAGATCGACCTGAGATCTGGTTATCATCAACTCAGAGTTCGCGAGGAAGACATTTCAAAGACAGCATTTAGGACTCGCTATGGTCACTACGAGTTCCAAGTAATGCCGTTTGGTTTGACTAACGCTCCAGCAGTTTTCATGGACTTGATGAATAGGGTGTGCAAACCATATCTGGATAGATTCGTAATTGTATTCATCGATGATATTTTGATCTACTCCAAAAGCAGAAAGGAGCATGAAGGACATCTTAAGTTGATCTTGAATTTATTAAAGAAGGAAGAATTGTACGCCAAGTTCTCAAAGTGTGAGTTTTGGCTGTCGAAGGTATAATTTCTTGGTCACGTGATTGATAGTGAAGGCATACACGTTGATCTCGCGAAGATTGAGGCAATCAAGGATTGGCCGGTTACTACCGACGATTTATCGAAGGTTTTTCAAAAATTGCTAGACCTATGACGAAACTGACTCAGAAAAGCGTGAAATTCGAATGGGGAGAAAAGGCAGAAGCTGCATTCCAGTTGTTGAAGCAAAAATTTTGTAGTGCGCCGATTTTGGCTTTACCAGAGGGAAGTGAGAACTTCGTGGTATATTGCGATGCTTCGCATAAAGGGTTGGGCGCGGTTTTGATGCAGAGAGAGAAGGTCATAGCTTATGCATCCTGCCAACTCAAGGTTCACGAGAAGAACTATACCACACACGACCTAGAGCTTGGTGCAGTAGTGTTTGCCCTGAAAATAAGAGTTTGCAACACATACTCGACTAGAAGGAGCTGAATATGAGGCAAAGACGTTGGTTAGAATTGTTGAGCGACTACGACTGTGAGATTCGATATCATCCAGGAAAGGCGAACGTGGTGGCTGATGCCCTGAGTCGAAAGGAAAGAAGCAAGCCGCTACGAGTTCGAGCCTTGGTTATGACTATAGGGCTAAACCTTCCTAAGCAGATTTTGAGTGCTCAATTGGAAGCCAGAAAAGAAGAGAACTTCATCAACAAAGATTTGTGTGGCATGATTAACAAGTTAGAACCTCGCTCTGACGGAACGTTATGTTTGAACAATCGAAGTTGGATTCCGTGTTTCGGAGAGTTGAGGGCCTTGATTATGCATGAGTCGCATAAGTCGAAGTATTCCATCCACCCTGGATCGGATAAGATGTATCAGGACTTGAAGAAGTTATATTGGTGGCCTAACATGAAAGCAGAGATTGCCACTTATGTCAGCAAGTGTTTAACACATCCAGAGACCGATGGTCAGAGTGAGAGAACCATTCAGACGTTAGAGGATATGTTACGTGCCTGTGTACTCGACTTTGGAAAAGGTTGGGATAAACACTTACCGTTGGTAGAATTTTCATATAACAACAGTTACCATACCAGCATTAAGGCTGCTCCGTTTGAAGCATTGTATGGGCGCAAGTGTCGATCACCCATCTGCTGGGCTGAAGTTGGAGACAGTCAGCTCACTGGCCCAGAGATCATCCACGAGACAACCGAGAGAATAGTTCAAATCAAGAGCCATATCCAAGCCGCCCGTGATCGTCAAAAGAGCTATGCCGATGTCAGAAGAAAACCTCTTGAGTTTCAAGTAGGAGATAAGGTCATGTTGAAAGTGTCTCCTTGGAAAGGAGTGATACGTTTTGGCAAACGGGGAAAGCTGAACCCTCGTTATATTGGACCTTTTAAGATCATTGCCAAAGTAGGAACCGTTGCCTATCGTCTAGAACTTCCAGAGAGGTTGAGTAGAGTTCATAGTACGTTTCACGTCTCGAAATTGAAGAAATGCATGGCTGATGAACCGCTTGCTATACCATTGGATGAGATCCAAGTTGACGACAAATTGAATTTCATTGAAGAACCTGTCGAGATTATGGATCGTGAGGTCAAGCGTCTGAAGCAGAGTCGTATTCCGATTGTCAAAGTGCGGTGGAATTCCAGGAGAGGTCCTGAGTTCACCTGGGAGCGTGAAGACCAAATGCAAAAGAAATACCCGCACCTATTCACCAACTCTGCACCCGCTGCAGAGGTTGCGTCCTAAGCTTTGAGGACAAAGCTTCTTTAACGGGGAAAGAATGTGACAACCCGATATTTTCCGTTCATCAAGTTAGCCGTTTCCGTGTAGTAATTTGAATTTTTAAATGTTTCGTTTAGCTTTACCGTTTAACCGGGAAGTTGTTTCGTTGTTATCTGAGAATAGTCTCCGGGAGCGAACCGGGACACCAAACGTTGTAGTATTTTGGCAATATCCGCGTTTTTATGTTTTTAAGCAATGTTTAAAATTTCATAATTTTTGGTGATACCGTTACTCGTTTCGTTACTTGCGTTATCCGTGTTTTACCTAAACTATAAGCTTAAGCATGCAAGACTTGGAAATTAAATCATTTTGGGAGCACTAGCAACAAAGATTATAAAAATAAAATGGTCCCCCCCTCCTCTTGGTAATTTTCGGTGCACCATCAACACCATGGACTTGGTGGACAAGTTTTGAATTTCAAATGGAATAAGACAAGCTTGAATCACATGATATTTTCTAGCTAGAACCTCATTGGTGGATCATTTTGGTCCCCCCACCTCATTTTTTGTCTCATTTTTGGTACACACACACTCACCTTGAGTGTGTGAAGTAAACTTGGTGTTATAAAACTCATTCTCTAGTCATTTGTTCATTTACATACACACACACTTTACATTTGAGCTCTCTTTCTCTCTTGTTCATCCTCAAACCCACGAAAAACCCAACATATATACCAAATCCATATATTTTTCATCTTTGATCAAAAACACTTGAAGATTTATTGAAGGTTTGATCATTTGTATCATCCGGGTATTTGTTAAACAACATTTGGGTTGTTATAAATCTTTGTTCATCATCCAAATCTTCTATCGAAAAGGTTTAGGTTTAAGAACGGATTTGTTGCGATATTTGAGGTGTTGTCGAAAATAGATCGGATATGATTTCGAGTCAATAAAAGATGTACTTTGAAAAACGGATATTTTCACGAGTCGAGGTTGATAAAAATGGAAAGTCGATATTTTTAGAAAGGTCATGCCGAAATTTCGTAAACTTTATAAAAACGTCGAAAATATACTTTTATTATCAAACTCATGATAAAATGTAGAAAAACGTTAAGTGTCGAGTTTAGGTTAACATTTTTGGTCGTTGAGTCAACGTTGATGTGTCGGGACACTAAAAGACGAAATACACTAAAAGACAAAATACACTAAAAGATGAAATACACTAAAAGACAAAATACACTAAAAGACGAAATATTTTTGAAAATGTTTCAAAACTTCGAGACTTGTCAAAACTTATAACTATCGAAAGTACATTTTGAAAAGGATACGCCGTGGCTACCCATGCTCGAATGATCAGTTCTTGTGTTAAGCGTTATTCATTGTACATCCTTCTTAAACGACGACTTTATGATAGGTTGTCGCTAGAACCGTGAGATTCATTTTCACTTGATTGATTCTTTTTGATCCACTACCCGTATAAGGTGAGTTCATAGCCCCACTCTTTTACTCGTTTTGAATAAATGTTTTATAACTTGGGGTGAGAAGCATTGCTTGTTTTTAAAAACTGGACACAAGTACTTTACGTGAGATTTTCCATGTTTACGTGTTGCCTAAGTAGCTTTTAGACCACTACTGCCCGAACTATCATGAACTTCCATTCTCTGACTGGAGGACCGTTCGATGGAGGCGCGACTGAATAAATAGATTCGTATTGGGACTAATTCAAACCCCTATCCCGGGTGGAGTAGCGCATCACACCCACGGGGCGCCCGATAAACAGATATATATGACATGTCGTAAGGTTTAGGTAGTCTTTGTCGGTAACACCTGGAAGGGCAAACAAATACTAATAGCAATGTACTTGCCAAACTTGCGTAATTAGCCTTTAGTGACATGAGCTAGTGCAACGAAAATATTTTTTATGTGAAGTTTGTATCTGATTAAACTGTCGCATACTTTTGATATCTTGTGGTCCACTATAACAGCGATGAACAAAAACCAATGATTCAACCTCAACTATAGGTTGACGTTTTTAAAAAAGCCAAAATTGTTTTTCTCATTGCTTAGCATGGATGCTGTTCTTGACATTATTAAGTCTATTTGCCTGTACGGTTTACCAGAGAGTTTATCTATGTCTTTAAATACCGTTGTTGAAACTTATTTAAGCTTTCCGCCTTTTAACCTTGATCTTTAAATCTCAATCGATGAAACTTATTATTATTATTTAAAATTTTGGCAACGGTTTTATTTTTCAAAACATACCCTTAAAGTCGTTCTTTGTATGCTTTGTACTTGAGAATAATCTCAATAAAGTCACAAGCCCCCGGACACGTATTCCTTCCAGGCCCCGTCTGGGGTGACATCTGTCACCCCTTTTTCAGCTTATTTCTGGCTTATTTTTAAGTTCTGTAAAACCTCCTTTTGTTAAAGTTGCTTGTGTTTGCTTATTCTATAAAGGTTTTAAAAAGAAAATTAAAAAAATGGTTTATAAAAAAGAGAGGTCACAGGGGTCGAACCTGTGACCTCCCCTTTGCACACCCAAAGCATTTAACACACACTCTCTTAACCATTAGCACTAGCAGGGCCATCTGGTTTATATTTGTACAATTAATTACTTAAGTCCTTTTAGCCCTTTTTGCTTATCAGCCCTTTGTAGCTTATTCCCAGCTTATTTATAAGCTGTTTTTCAAAATTCTTATTTTTCTTGCATTTTATATAGCTTAAAGTATTTTCCTGCATTTTTCCCAGAATTTTCCATTTAGTTTAGTATTTTTAATTAATTTTTTAGATTAAAACTGTATTTAATTCATAATAAAAAATATAAAAGTCAAAAAAATATAATTCTTTTTTAGAAAATTTTCCTTTATCATTTAGGACTATTAAAAATTAAATTTGTTTTTGTAGGGTTAAAATTTTAGGATTTAGTTTTTTAAAGAACGGGATTTGAATCTCGTTATCGTTTTTAATGTTTTAGTCTTAATTGCTTCCGTTTTAGTTTGCCTTTGTTTATTTTAGCATATTATTAGTAGAAATAGAAAACAACTCCAATTTGTGATATTCAAGCATTGTTTAACAAATGTTACCTCGATTTTCCATTCACACCTCGTCGGGACACGACCCGGGAAGGTTTTTTAGGGTTTTGCTTTGGTCAAAAGTGATTATCCCTTCTAAAAGCCTTACGGAATTCTTATTATTGATACTTTGTTAATTCTTATATTATATATTAAATATATATTATAATATCTATATATAAAATATATATTATATAAATATATATATATATATAAATATATATATATATATATATTATTAATTAAAATATATATTTATGATATATATATTTATATGTATAGTACAGGTGTTTTATTTTAATTCAATTTTGGCGCCGCAGCAGGGTAAGGTATGATACAATTATTGTGTACGTTTGAAGATTAGTGCTTGAAGAAACTTTGTTAGCCTCATTTATTGAGTCGAACAAGGAAGCTCGGTGTCACTCTACGATGTAGCTTCGGTCTTTAATTATTAATTGTTGTAACAGGATAATATCGAGAATCCAGGGGCTCGATAGTTAAACTAATATTGGTATATGTTCTCCGGGGTTAATCCCAACAAAACCCAGCCCGGGTCCTAGCTAAATATCCCCGCACGTCACATTAAAATGAGTAGGGGTATATATATATTTAGATATTTTCTAAAATATCTAAATATATATAGATATTTTTCTTATTTAGAAAATATCTTTTTCATAATATCTAAATTTCTTTTCTATCTTTATTCTCTCTCAACTCTCTCTTCTCTCTCTCTCTATTTCGTCTCTCTCTCTCTAGTTTTCTTCGATTCGTGTTTCGTGTTATGAAGTGAAGTGGTTAAACGGGTTCCTACAATTGGTATCAATCGCCTCGGGTGGATTTCGTGGTTTTTTTTATTAGTATAAGCAAATGGATCGTGTTTGTTTTGTTGTTTAAGAGCCTATTGGATTTCGGCAGTATTGGAAGCTTCGTTGGTGATACACGGGTGCAAAGAAGAGAAAAAACGAGCAGAAAAACGTTGGCACCAAACGCGTGAAAAACGAGCGAAAAACGTCACGATCGAACGAGCGGAAATCGCAAGGATCGAACGAGTGGAAAATCGTTTGGATCGAACGAGTGACAAATCGCAGCGATCGAACAAGCGGAATCGAACTAGCGATCGAACGAGCGATCGAACGAGCGGACCGAACTAGCGATCGAACGAGCGATCGAACGAGCGGACCGAACTAGCGATCGAACGAGCGGATCGAACGAGCGATCGAACGAGCGGATCGAACAAGCGATCGAACGAGCGGACAGAACGAGCGATCGAACGAGCGATCGAACGAGCAATCGAACGAGCGATCGAACGAGCGATCGAACGAGCGATCGAACGAGCGATCGAACGAGCGGATCGAACGAGCGATCGAACGAGCGGAACTTTTGATCGAACGAGAAATTTTTTTTGGACCGAACGAAATTTTTTTGTGTGACGAAAAGGGTTTCAGTAAAACAGCCATAACTTTTGATCCGTAACTCCGTTTTAGGCCCGTGACCTCTCAAATCGAAGAGAAAAACGAGACGGATCACGCTGTAACCACCCTTTGGCAGGTTAAGGATTTTTCGAGGCCCAAAAAGCTTGTTTTCTCCCTATGATTTAATTTAACTTTTTTTCAGTTTTTTCTGGAATTTTTGGCCGCTGATTCCGCCATCAAATCAAATCACGGTTTTCTATTGATTCTGTAAAATCCCGTTAATTCATTTATCGGTTTTAATCATAGACGTGTAAAATCCCGTGAACGTGAATTGCTTACAAAACCACAACTTCAATCACAATATCCACTTAAGATCCAACAAAATCAATCACACTTCATAATTCATAACTATTCATTCATCATGTCTACTCCAGTTAAACACATCTCCACAGATAGCCAAATGCATAAGCCAATATAATGCAGCTGGTTCAAAAGAGCGTGCCACACCGATGCTATGGACCAGGGAGAATTCTCAGTGGCAATCGCTTTTTCTACGATAAAACTTTACACTAAATCGATATGGTGAAATATCTGAGAAAATGCATCTTGACGTCCATATTTACCTACGACGTACTCATTGCACGCAGTTGAACACAGAGAACATTCTAACCACAGTAGCTGCACCACACACAATAAACAACCTACAGCCAGAGAACAGACATTACATTCTAGCAGAAAAAAGGAAAGCAATTTTCTTGATTTTGACTGGTATTGGGGATGAAATTTACTCAACTGTTGATGCATGTAACACATCAAAGGAGATGTGGACAGCCATTGAAAGGCTACAACAAGGGGAATCATTGAACGTACAGGATGTAAAGACCAATCTATTTTGGGAATTTGGGAAGTTTACTTCTATAGATTGAGAATTCCATGGATTCTTATTACTCCCGGTTTTATAAACTGATGAAATGAGTTGGACAAGGAACCTCATGCAATTTTTCACTCAATGCAAGTGATGTTTCAATTTCTTCAACAACTTCAACCAGAATGGTCAAGATTTGTGACAGTTGGTCCAAGCAGTGACAGAAAATAGAATCACGGTCCTCATATCACCAGCATATTGACGTTCTGAAGCAGTTTCAAAACAAAGTTAATGATATCCTTTCTGAGAGATTAGCCAGAAGTGCAAATCCATTAGCACTTCTTGCGGCTGCTCAACCATATTCAGATAACTAACTATAGAGGCACTTTTACCTCCAAAATCGAATGCACCAACATACAAGCAATCTTCTTCCAAAACGAACAAGTGCCGACTACCAAGACACAAAGCAAAGAGAATCGCCAAACCAGTTACTCCACAATCTGAGTCAGTTACTGATGAAGACAGTGATCCAAAACAATCTCGGAGGATATAGTGAATTCAAAAAACTTGGCACCCCTTTCTAAGTATTATAAGAAGCTTACAACACATACCAAACAACAACCTAGAACTTCCTTCAAACTCCACGAACAAACTGAAGATACCACACCAAGTTATAATAATGACAATAGTCAAGTGCAGTTTGGGAATCAAAGGACATACACAATTTGCTGGGGCTTAGGAAACATTATGAAGTCCGGTAGTAGCAAAAGACTGGTAACAAGTCTTTAACTGCAAGGGATTTGGACACTATGGCCAGGGCATGCAGGAAGCCAAAGCGGTTAAAGACTACGCGTATCCACAGGAGAAATGATGATGTGCAAACAAGCAGAACAAGGTGTATCCAACATCAAGCTGAGGCAAGCTGAATGGCTAGAGGACACGGATAAGAGAATGATACCAGGAAGTGGAATCACATTACAGTTACACAAGGCAAAGATTCAGGAGGTCTCACCTGCGGAATCAAGTTTCTACTGATACGCCCAATGGAACAGTTACAAAAACCATGATGAAAAATGATGTGATTTGCATGTGAGACGACATTCTGAGCAACCTGAATCCATTAACGCCACAAATAAGTTATAGGAGACGGAAGAAAGCAATGTCTATCCTGATTCCTCAAATATATGAACTCACTGATAATCATTCTAGAACAAAATTCGACTGAATCTTAGAAGAGCGTTCTGCGCATGCTAATTTAATTGCAAAAATTTTTAACTCTTGCTAAAAGGAAAACAAAACGTTTTTAAAGCAATTAAAGATAGCGAACGCATCATTGACTCAAGAACTGAAGTAGTGCAAAACTACCCTGTATCAGTCGAGTAGGGCTCTGGGAGGCTACATAGCAGACCGAATATTATTATCACTGATTGCACATCAGACCAAACAACTGACTTGAGACGAAAACTTGCCCTTAATGATCTAACGATGAGTATAAAATACTCAAACAAGTTAAAATGACACTCTAGGACTATTAGCTCCTTAAAGACATTGACATAAAAGAGGGTTAAAAAAAAAACTAAAAAACTACGAATTTCAGTTGACAATCAGATACACGATGAGCTAGACAAAAAGAGACAGTAACTAGTCACACTTTGAAGACCAACTCAAAGAGAAAACAAAGGATATTTCGGATTAAAGTTAAAGAAGGAAAAAGAAGACATTGACCACGATATTAATGGACAAACAAATAGTTTTAAATGAAATTCTTTAAAAACGCAATCAGTCAAATACAGAACCATTCACAAGTTCGCACCCAAATGCGCAACGTATCATGGTAGATCAACCTTTGCTAATCCAAAGTACCTCAAGAAAGCTCAATCTGATAAGCCTCGTTTGTATGAGATCCCATATGATACTTCTGATCCTGCAAACAGATTTTGCCCCGATGGGGAAGACACAGTGACTCTTGAAAAGGAGAGTAGATCAAAATTGGATAAAGACAAAGTGAAACCATATAATTACACATATCAAAACAGTCTTTATGAAACTTTCAAACCACCATCCAAAGCCCTATCTGATCCAGTATGGAACGCGCTAAAGAAGTTAGGAAGACAATGTGGAGAAAAACGTTTGTTAGGACAAAACCAAACATTGCTAAAAACGTTGGCTTTCTACCCATGTCTAAATCCATTAGTAAAAGTAGACTACTTTATAACGAAATGACAAACAACTTCAATCATTTTAGAACAATTTGTCAACAAACTTGGTCTAATCATACTAGTAGTGCATTTCCTAACCCAACTGCTAAGAGTAATGGAAGAGTTTATGATCAAAACTAATTAATGCCTTCTTTACAGACAAAACTATACTGGATGTCATTGTTTTATTTTTCATGAACTCAAAAAAAAGGAAATGACTGAACGATTGGAGTACTTTAAAATCCTAAAAGGAGCTTGACGAACTTGAATCAGAAAAGGCTAATTTTTCAAACATATATGATCTACTTCTCGAAGAGTGTGTGTCTAAAGATGTTACATGTTTTCATATTTGCATTCTCTGTCTCATTTAAATGCTAATACTGAATTGCAATGCTTATATCTTCAATAATTCAAAGAATGAGAATGTCTTACACAAAAGCTTCGAAAACAAACTGATCTGTAACAAAGAAGAATCATAATAATTTGTTAAAATTTTTTGCTAAACTTGAAAAACACTCAATATTCACTTGAACTTTCTTAACAACAATTGAAATGAACAATGAAAAACAACCCAGTTTGCAAAGAAAATGCTTCAAATGTATTTCGAGAAAAGACGTGAAACAATATATGAAATACAAGATTTTAAGAAAGCTCAAATGCAAGACAAGACATGGTGAAAATGAGTTAAAAAACTCGTTTCTGGAACACAAGGAAATTCTTTGGAAACTCAGTTTGATAACCATCTGTTTTCGTACAATCACATACTTTGACTTTATTAAGATATAAGCAAAGCAATTCATTATTAGCATTTCAACATGCAGAGAATGCAAATATTAACATGTAACATCTTTATACAACACACTTCCGACTGAAGGAAGATCATATATGTTTGAAAAATCCATCCTTCTCTGATCAAGTTCGTCAAGCTCCATTGTCAATGGAATTACCGTAACTCCAATCGTCATTCAATACCTTTTTATGAGTTCATGAATAAAACAATGACTATCCAGTATAGTTTTGTCTGAAAGAGGCATTAATAAGATTTTGATCAAAACTTCCATACTCTTGGCAGTTGGGTTAGGAAATGCACTACTAGTATGATTAGACCAAGTTTGTTGACAAATTGTTCTAAAATGATTGAAGTTGTTTGTCATTTCGTTATAAAGTAGTCTACTTTTACTAATGGATTTAGACATGGGTAGAAAGCCAACGTTTCAGCAATGTTTGTTTTTGTCCAAACAAACGTTTTTCTCCACATTGTCTTCCTAACTTCTTTAGCGCGTTCCAACTGATCAAGATAGGCTTTGGATGGTGGTTTGAAAGTTTCATAAAGACTGTTTTGATATGTGTAATTATACGGTTTCACTTTGTCTTTATCCAATTTTGATCTACTCTCCTTTTCAAGAGTCACTGTGTCTTCCCCATCGGGGCAAAATCTGTTTGCAGGATCAGAAGTATCATATGGGATCTCATACAAACGAGGCTTATCAGATTGAGCTTTCTTGAGGTACTTTGGATTAGCAAAGGTTGATCTACCATGATACGTTGCGCATTTGGTGCTAACATGTGAATGGTCTGTATTGAAAGATTTCCGTTTATAAGAATTTCATTTAAAAACCTAATTTGTTTGTCCATAATCAATCATCGTGTCCAATGTCTTTTCTTCTTTAACCTTTAAATCCGAAATAACCTTAGTTTTCTCTTTGAGTTGACCTTCAAATTGTGACCTAGTTAACAGACTCTTTTTGACTAGCTCATCGTGTTTCTGATTGACAACTGAAATTTCATAGGTTTTAGTTTTTAAACCCTCTTTTATGTCAATGTCTTTAAGAGCTAATAGTCCTAGAGTGTCATTTAACTTTGTTTGAAGTATTTTATACTCACTCGTTAGGTCATTAAGGGCAGTGTACTTCTCAAGCTCAGTCTGTTTGGTCTGAAGTAATCAGAGAACTATCCCGACTGCTAGTAGCCTCCCCCAGAGCCCTACTAGACTCATCAAGGTTAGTTTTGCACTCCTTCAGTTCTTGAGTCAATGATGCGTTCGCTTTCTTTAATTGCTTTAAAAACGTTTTGTTTTCCTCATTATCAAGAGTTAAATTTGCAATTAAATTAGCAAGCGCAGCACGCTCATCAACAGATTCAGTCGCATTTTGATCAACCTGATTATCATTAGTACATATATTTGATGAATCAGGAATGACATTGCTATCATCCTTCTCCAAAACATATGTGTCATTAATGGATTCAGGTTGCTCAGAATGTCGTCTCACATTGGCAAACACATCATTTTCATCATGGTTTTGTACCTGTTCCAATGGCGTATCAGTAGAACTTGATTCCGCAGGTGAGACCTCCTGGATCTTTGCCATGTAACTGTAATGTGCTTCCAATTCCTGTACATCATTCTCTTCATCCGTTCCTCTAGCCATTCAGCTGAGCTCACATGAAGTGGAACCCTTGTTCAGCTTGTTGCACATCATCATCTTCTCCTTGTGATACCTTAGTCTTTAACCCCTTTGGCTTCCTGCATCCCTGAGCATCGTGTCCAAATCCCTGCATTAAAGCATTGTTCATCCCAGTCTTTTGCACTACCGACTTCCTACAGTTTCCCTATCACCCAGCAACTGTGACAGACCTTTGATTCCCAAACTCCTTGACTGATTGTCAATATTAATACTTGGAGTGGTAAACTCATCTTGTTCGTGGAGTTTGAAGAAGTTCTAAGGTTGTTGTTGGTAGGTTTGTACAGCTTCTTAAAGTACTTAGCAAGAGAGTCCAAGTTCTACTTGCATATCCTATCCCTCCGAGCTTGTTAGGGATCAGGCTGTCTTCCTCATAAACTGACTCAGGATTGAGGAGTAACTGGTTTGCGATCTCTTTGCCTTTGTTTCTGGTAGACTCACTGTCGTGTGGAAGAAGATTGCTTGTAAGATGTTGCATTCCAGATCTATGGAGGTACAAGTGCTCATACGAATTTTTATCAGAATTTGGTATGAGCAGCCGCAAGAAGTGGCTAATGGATTTGCACTTCTGGCTAATCCTCTCCAGAACGGAAATCATTAACTTTTTTTGAAAAACTGCTTCAAACGTCAAATAGCTTGTGATATGAGACCGTTGACTATTTTCTGTCCCTGCTTGACAACTAGTCCCAAATCTGACCATTCTGGTTTTAAGTTGTTGAAGAAAATTTGAGACATTCATTCTTGCATTGTGTGTGAAACTTGCAAGTTGTTCCTTGTCAACACATTCCATCAAGTTTATATAAAACCGGGAGTAATAAGACTCCATGGATTCTCCATCTCTAGAAGTAAACTTCCCAAATTCCCAAAATAGATTGGTCTTAACATTCCTAGTTACGTTCAACTGATTCCCCTTGTTGTAGCCTTTCAATGGCTGTCCACGACTCCTTTGCTATTTACATGCATCAACAGTTGAGTAAATTTCATCCCCAATACCAGTCAAAATCAAGAAAATAGCTTCCTTTTCAGCTAGAAAGTAAAGTCTGTTCTCTGCTGTCATGTTGTGTATTGTCTCAGCTTGTTCATGTGCAGCTACTGTAGAATTTTTCTCTGCTGCTTCAACTGCTTCATATTACTTCCGAGTAAATAGGACCGTCAAAGATGCAATTTCTCTAGATATCACCATTCGATTTATGTCCAAGGTATCGTAGAAAACCAATGCCACTGAGAAAACTCCTGTCCAAGCATCGGTGGACGCTTCCTTTTGAACCAGCTGCCATTATATATGTTTATGCATTTGGCTATCCTGTGGATGATGTGATAACTGGAAGTAGACATGAAGAATGAATAGTTAGGAAATATGAAGTGTGATTTGAATTTGTTGGATCTTAAGTGGATATTGAGATTGAAGTTGTGGTTTTTAAGCAATTCACAGTATCACGGGATTTACACGTCAATGATTAAAACCATAAATGAATAACAGGATTTTACAGAATCAAAAGAAAACCGAATGATATTTGATGCTGAATCAGCGCCAAAAATCCAGAAAAAACTGGAAAAAGTTAAATAAATCATAGAAAACAAGCTATTTTGGCCACGTAAATCCTTAACCTACCAAAGGTTGGTTACAGCGAAATCCGTCTCAGTTTTTCCTCTTCGATTTGAGAGTCACGGGCCTAAACGAAGTTACGGATCAAGAGTTATGGCTGTTTTACTGAAACCCTTTCGTCACACAAAAAATAACGTCTCGGGTTCCCAAAAAAAATTTCTCGTTCGATCAAAAAGTTCCCGCTCGTTGAACGCACGTTCGATCCTCGCTCGATCGAATCGCTCGTTCGATCGCTCGTTCGATCGCTCGTTCGATCGCTCATTCGATTGCTCTTTCTAATACGCTCGTTCGATCGCTCGTTCAGTCCGCTCTTCGATCGCTTTGTCGATCCGGTCTTGTGTCGAACGCTCGTTCGATCCGCTCGTTCGATCGCTAGTTCGGTCCGCTCGTTCGATCCGCTACGTACGAACGTGCTATATCGATTCCGCTCGTAATCGACGCTCGGTTCGATCGCTCGTTCGATCGCTAGTTTCGATACCGCTTTGGGGTTTTCGATCGCTGCGATTGTCATCGTTCGATCCAAACGATTTTCCACTCGTTCGATCCTTGCGATTTCCGCTCGTTCGATCGTGACGTTTTTCGCTCGTTTTTCACGCGTTTGGTGCCAACGTTTTTCTGCTCGTTTTTTCTCTTCTTTGCACCCGAGTATCACCAAAACGAACGCTTCCAAACTGCCGAATCCAATAGGCTTATAACAACAAAACAAACCACGAATCCAATAGGCTTATACCAATAAAACAAACCACGAAATCCACCCGAGGCGATTGATACCAATTGTAGGAACCCGTTTAACCACTTCACTTCATAACACGAAACACGAATCGAAGAAAACTAGAGAGAGAGAGAGACGAAATAGAGAGAGAGAGAGAAGAGAGAGTTGAGAGAGAATAAAGATAGAAAAGAAATTTAGATATTATGAAAAAGATATTTTCTAAATAAGAAAAATATCTATATATATTTAGATATTTAGAAAATATCTAAATATATATATACCCCTACACATTTAATGTGACGCGCGGGATATTTAACTAGGACCCCGGGCTCGAGGGTTTTGTTTTGGGAATTAAACCCGAAACATATACAATATAATATTAACTATCGGCCCGATTTCTCGATATTTAGTCCTGTACCAACATTAACTAATTAAAGACCGAAGCTCCATCGTAGAGTGACCGAGCTTCCTTGTTCGACTCAATAAATTGAGGCTAACAAAGTTCTTTAAGCACTAATCTTCAAACGTACACAATAATTGTATCATAACCTACCCTGCAGCGGCGCCAAAAATTGACACTTAAAATAACACCTTTACTATACATATAAATATATATATTATAAATATATATATATATAAAATATATAGTATATATTAATAAAATATAAAGTAATATATATATATATATATAATATATATAAATAGTATATATATAAATATAAATATATATAATATAAGAATTAACAAAGTATCAAAAATGAGAATTCCAAGAGGCTTTTTTAAAAGGGATAATCACTTTTGACCAAAGCAAAACCCTAAAAAACCTTCCCGGGTCGGGTCCCGACAAGGTGTGAATTTGAAAATCGAGGTAATGTTTGAGAATTTATGCTTGAATATCACAAATTGGATTTGGTTCTTTCTATTCCTACTAATAATATGCTAAATAAAACCAACAGCAACCTACAACAGGAAAGCAAATTAAAGACTAAAACCATTATAACGATAACCGAGATCAAATCCTTTCTTTAAAAAACAAAATCCTAAAATTTTAACCCTACAAAAGCAAAATTAATTTTTAAATATCCTAAATGATAAAGGAAAATTTTCTAAAAAAGAATTATATTTTTTTGACTTTTATATTTTTTATTATGAATTAAATACAGTTTTAATCTAAAAAATTAATTAAAAATACTAAACTAAATGGGAAAATTCTGGAAAAATGCAGGAAAATACTTTAAGCTATATAGAATGCAAGAAAAATAAGAATTTTGAAAAACAGCTTATAAATAAGCTGGAAATAAGCTACAAAGGGATGATAAGCAAAAAGGGCTAAAAGGACTTAAGTAATTAATTGTGCAAATATAAACCAGATGGCCCTACATGTGCTAATGGTTAAGAGAGTGTGTGTTAAATGCTTTGGGTGTGCGAAAGGGAGGTCACAGGTTCGACCCCTGTGACCTCTCTTTTTTAAAAACTATTTTTTTAATTTTCTTTTTAAAACTTCTATAGAATAAGCAAACACAAGCAACTTTAACAAAAGGAGTTTTTACACAACTTAAAAATAAGCCAGAAATAAGCTGAAAAAGGGGTGACAGATGTCACACCCCCAGACGGGGCCTGGACGGAATACGTGTCCAGAGGCGTGACTTTATTGAGCATCTCAAGTACAAAGCATAAAGAACGACCTCTAAGGGTACGTTTTGAAAAATAAACACCGTTGCAAAATTTTAAAATAATAATAATAAGTTTTACATCGATTGAATTTAAAAGATTCAAAGTTAAAATGCGGAAGCTTAAATAAGTTCAACAACGGTATTTAAAGACATAGATATATCTCTAGTAAACCGGTACAGGCAAATAGACTTCACATAAGTCAAGTAACAGCATCCCTGCTAATCACCTGAGAAAAACATGCTTAAAACGTCAACAAAAGTAGTGAATTCATAGGTTTAGTTCAAACGCTGTTATAGTGGACCACAAGATATCAAAACGTATGCGACAGTTATAACAGATACAACTTCACATAAAAAATATTTACGTTGCACTAAGCTCATGACACTAAAGCTAATTACGCAAGTTAGCATGTACATTGCTATAAGTATTTGTTTGCCCTTCCAGGTGTCCGACCAAAGACAACCTAACCAGTACGACATGACATATATCCGTTTATCCGGGCTCCCCGTGTATGAGCGCATACTCACCCGATAGGGGATAAAATTAGTCCCAATAGATCTCTTATTCATTTCGCGCTCCTCGACCGGTCCTCCAGTCAAGAGTTGACAGTTCCATGATAGTTTTTTACGTGCAGTAGTTGGTCTAAAAGCTACTTAGGCCAACACTTAAAATGGGAAAATCACACGTAAAGTAATTGTGGTCCAGTTTAAAAACAATCAATGCTCTCACCCCAAGTTATAAAAAAATTATTAATCAAAACTAGTAAAAGAGTGGGCTATGAACTCACCTTATACGGTAGTGGAATCCAAAAGAATCAATCAAGTGAAAATGAATCTCACGGTTCTAGCGACAACCTATCATAAAGTCGTCGTTTAAGAAGGATGTACAACGAATAACGCTTAACGCAAGAACTGATCATTCGAGCATGGGTAGCCACGGCGTATCCTTTTCAAAATGTACTTTCGATAGTTATAAGTTTTGACAAGTCTCGACATTTTGAAACATCTTTAAAAATATTTCGTCCTTTAGTGTATTTCGTCTTTTAGTGTATTTCATCTTTTAGTGTATTTCGTCATTTTAGTGTATTTCGTCTTTTTAGTGTCCCGAGAAAAAACACATCAAACGTTGACTCAACGAACAAAAATGTTTAACTCTAAACTCGACACTTAACGTTTTTCTATATTTTATCATGAGTTTGATAATAAAAGTATATTTTCGACGTTTTTATAAAGTTTACGAAATTTCGGCATGACCTTTCTAAAAATATCGACTTTCCATTTTTATCAACCTCGACTCTGGAATAATACCCGTTTTCAAAGTACCTCTTTTTATTGACTCGAAATCATATCCGACATTTCGACAACACCTCAAATATCGCAACAAATCCGTTCTAAACCTAAACCTCTTCGACATTCAATTTACACTTCCAACAAATCCAACATCTAACTTAATCTCTTCGCCAATAATACTTAAAACTAAATATACGATAAATCTTAAATAAACGATAATAGCCTAGTGAAAAACTATATATGATCATATATTATATATATATATATATAATATATATGTATTATATATAATATATATTTATATATATATATATAAATTATATTAAAAAAATATATATAGCACAACGAACTAATTAACACAAAAGTAAAAAAACTTTTTATGTTCTTTTATTTATAAACAAAAAGATTAAACTTAGAGACTTGTAGTTTTATAGAAAAATAGATAATGATTTTCACAACGATCCGCTTTGTACACCTTGTTCGGAGTGATCATACGAATGCAAAAGTACAACTTATTTATGAAAAAGTAAAGATGACTTACAAAGAAACACGACGAAAGATGAATAGAAACTAAGAACAACCCAAACGTTGTTTTACAAAATACCCGGATGAAATAACAACCAACTCGAACAACGAAACGAGTAGTTATAGTTATAGTTTTAAACATGTATCACGTAACTAACGAAACGAGTAACGGTAACACGAAAAATTACGAATTTTAAATATTGTCTTAAAACATAAAAACGAGCAATTGCCAATACTACAACGTTTTGGTGTCCCGGTTCGCCCCGGTGACGATTCTCAGATAATAACGAAATAACTTCCCGGTTAAACGGTAAAGCTAAACGAAACATTTAAAAATTCAAATTTCTACACGGAAACGGCTAATTTACTGAACGGAAATTCTCGAGTTGTCACATTCTTTCCCCGTTAAAGAAGCTTTGTCCTCAAAGCTTAGGACGCAACCTCTGTGGCGGGTGCAGAGTTGGTGAAAAGATGCGGGTATTTCTTTTGCATTTGGTCTTCCGATCCCAGTGAACTCAGAACCTCTCTTGGAGGTTCCAGCGCACTTTGACAATCGGAATACGACTCTGCTTCAACGCTAGACCTCACGGTCATAATCTCGACAGGGTTCTCGATTAAATTCTATTTGTCGTCAACATGGATCCAACCAATGGTATAGCCAGCGTTCATCAAAGCCCCATGCACTTTCTTTAATTTCGAGACGTGAAAACGTACTATGAACTCAAACACAAAATCTCTGGAATTCCTAGACAATGCAACGGTTCCTACTTTGGCAATGATCTTAAAAGGTCCAATATAACGAGGGTTCAGCTTTCCCCGTTTGCCGAAACGTATTACTCCTTTCCAAGGAGATACTTTCAACATGACCTTATCTCCTACTTGAAACTCAAGAGGTTTTTGTCTTCATCGGCATAGCCTCTAATGGACGATCACGTGCGGCTTGAATATGGCTCTTGAATTGAAACTATTCTCTCGTGTGATTGACTCGTAAGATGATCTTTGGGCTAAGTGAGACTGACAAACCCCAACTTCAGCCGAGTAGATGGGTGATCGACACTTGCGCCCATACAACGCCTCAAACGGAGCAGCCTTAATGCTGGTATGGTAACTGTTGTTATACGAAAATTCTACCAACGGTAAGTGTTTATCCCAACCGTTTCCAAAGTCGAGTACACAAGCACGTAACATATCCTCTAACATTTGAATGGTTCTCTCACTCTGACCATCGGTCTCTGGATGGTAGGCTATACTCATATCCAATCGAGTACCTAATGCTTTATGTAGAGACTTACAAAAATGTGAAGTAAATTTTCCATCGCGATTAGAGATGATCGAAACCGGTACTCCATGCTTTAAGACTACTTCCTTCAAGTATTGTCTCGTTAATTTTTCTAACGTGTCATCTTCTCTCATAGGCAATAAATGAGCAGATTTAGTGAGACGATCAACGATTACCCAAATCGTGTCTTGCCCAGCCGCTGTCCTCGGCTGTTTAGTCACAAAGTCCATTGTTATGTTCTCCCATTTTCATTGTGGGATCTCTGGTTGAACCAAAAACCTAGATGGTTTATGATATTCTATCTTAACTTTTGGCACATGTTAAACACTTGCTGACATAAGTGGCAATTTCTGCTTTCATGTTAGGCCACCAATATAACTTCTTCAAGTCCTGATACATCTTATCCGATCCAGGGTGGATGGAATACTTCGACTTATGCGACTCATGCATAATCAAGGCCCTCAAATCACCAAGACACGGAATCCAACTTCGATTGTTTAAGCATAACGTTCCGTCAGCGCGAGGTTCTAACTTGTTAATCATGCCACGCAAATCTTCGTTGATGAAGTTCTCTTCCTTTCTGGCTTCCGATTGAGCACTCAAAATCTGCTTAGGAAGGTTTAACCCTATAGTCATAACCAAGGCTCGAACTCGTAGCGGCTTGCTTCTTTCCTTTCGACTCAGGGCATCAGCCACCACGTTCGCCTTTCCTGGATGATATCGAATCTCACAGTCATAGTCGCTCAACAATTCTAACCAACGTCTTTGCCTCATATTCAGCTCCTTCTGGTCGAGAATGTGTTGCAAACTCTTATGATCAGTGAACACAACGCACTTTGTACCGTACAGGTAGTGTCTCCACATCTTCAAGGCAAACACTACTGCACCAAGCTCTAGGTCGTGTGTGGTATAGTTCTTCTCATGAACCTTGAGTTGGCGGGATGCATAAGCTATGACCTTCTCTCTCTGCATCAAAACCGCGCCCAACCCTTTATGCGAAGCATCGCAATATACCACGAAGTTCTCACTTCCCTCTGGTAAAGCCAAAATCGGCGCACTACATAACTTTTGCTTCAACAACTGGAATGCAACTTCTGCCTTTTCTCCCCATTCAAACTTCACGCTTTTCTGAGTCAACTTTGTCATAGGTCTAGCGATTTTTGAAAATCCTTCGATAAATCGTCGGTAGTAACCAGCTAAACCTAAGAATTGACGAATCTCGGTGGGTGTCTTGGGTGACGCCCAATCTTTGATTGCCTCAATCTTTGCGGGATCAACGTGAATGCCTTCACTATCAATCACGTGACCAAGAAATTATACCTTCGACAGCCAAAACTCACACTTTGAGAACTTGGCGTACAATTCTTCCTTCTTCAATAAATTCAAGATCAACTTAAGATGTCCTTCATGCTCCTTTCTGCTTTTGGAGTAGATCAAAATATCATCGATGAATACAATCACGAATCTATCCAGATATGGTTTGCACACCCTATTCATCAAGTCCATGAAAACTGCTGGTGCGTTAGTCAAACCAAACGGCATTACTTGGAACTCGTAGTGACCATAGCGAGTCCTAAATGCTGTCTTTGAAATGTCTTCCTCGCGAACTCTGAGTTGATGATAACCAGATCTCAGGTCGATCTTAGAGTAGACTCTTGACCCTTGCAATTGATCAAACAAATCGTCGATCCTCGGAAGTGGGTATCGGTTCTTCACAGTAAGCTTGTTCAGTTCACGATAGTCGATACACATCCGAAAAGAACCATCTTTCTTCTTGACAAACAAAACTGGTGCTCCCCAAGGTGAGGAACTCGGCCTTATAAATCCTCTGTCAGAAAGTTCTTGCAACTGAGTAGACAACTCTTGCATTTCGGCTGGTGCTAATCGATACGGTGCTCGTGCTACAGGTGCAGCACCAGGGACTAAGTCGATTTGAAATTCAACTTGTCGAGCAGGCGGTAATCCAGGCAAATCTTCTGGAAAGACTTCCGGAAATTCCCGTACGATTGGCACATCCTCAAGTCGCCTCTCCTCCGACTTATCCTCAGCTTTCTTGGACGTAACTTGTGCCAGATAAACTTGACATCCTTTCTCAATATACTTTTGGGTCTTCGTGCACGATATGATATTCAACTTACTTCCACTGTCGCAACTATCTCCTCGAATTATCAACACCTCATTTCCATAAGGAATACGAACAACCTTCTCGTCACAAACGATCAACGCATGGTATTTCGCCAACCAATCCATACCAATGATGACGTCAAAACTACCAAGCTCTACGGGCATTAGATCTATGTCGAACGGATGACCTAATAACCCTAACGTGCAACCTCTAAGAACAATATTTGTTTCTGAAATTCTTCCATCGGCAAGTTCTACAGCATAACTAGTGTCTAAAGTGGTTGGTGTAACATCAAGCAAAGCACTAAAGTATCGACACCAAAACTTCTATCGCGCCCAATCAAATAACATAGAAGCATAACAGTTATTGAGAAGAAACGTACCCGTGACAATTGGAATCAGGGTTTGTTCCTCCTCCACCAATGGCGTAAGCTTTCGCCGTAGTTTTGTTACCTCCAGTCTGGTTTCCATTCTTGTTTCCATTCTTGTTTCTGTGTCTGGTTCCACGGTTCTGATTTCTCAACTAGGATAAAAAAAAAAAAAAAAAATCCCTCTTAAAATGTCCTGGTCTTCCACACTCATAACAAATAATACCCTGCTGATTCCCAACTGGAGCCCTCTGAGTGTTTGGAGCAATAGCAGCCCTACACTCCCTAGTCTGATGTCCAACCTTCTTACAGTTTCCACACCTCAAAGTACACAACCCTTCATGATGCAACCTACACTTGTTGCAGTAGGGTAGTGGCCCAGCATATCCCCTTCTTTCATTGTTCCCAGCCGTATAGGCTCTAGCCACATTCTGCCCATTAGTATTTTGTCTCTTGAACGGCGGTTGCTGTCCACGGTTATCCTCTCCCAGATAACTATCCATCCCTTTTCTTATTCTCAGCATTCCTTGTCAGCATAACCCTGACTTTTCCCATCAATTGGTTAGCAATACGTATAGCATCCTGGAGTCTGGTTGGATTTGCAGCAATCACATTCCCTTGAATGTTGTCCGGTAAACCTCCAATAAACCTTTCCACTCTGTCTTCTTCATCAGGGACCATTCTAGTACACAACAAAATCAACTCCTGAAACCTTTGAGTGTAAGCAGTCAAGGTTACCCTCACGGCAAATTACCACAATTCAGTCTCCATCTTCTGGATTTCATTCCTTGGGCAATACACTTCTGTCATCAACTTCATTAGTTCAACCCAATTCATGGTATATGCAGCCTCAACACCAATGGTTCTCTTATGAGAGTTCCACCAGGTCAAAGCACTGTCCTGCAGTGTGCAAGTAGCATACTTCACTTGATACTTCAGTGGACAATTACTGATATTGAACACAGTCTCCATCTTCTCAAACCAGCGGGTCAATCCGACAACGCCTTCAGTTCCTGAGAAATTATGTGGCTTGCACTTCAAGAAGTCTTGGAAAGTGCACTCTCGAGCCACTGGCATGAAACCTCCAAAGTTCATACCATGATTCCCATTTCTGTTTCCATTTCCTCCATTTCCATTTCCTCCGTTTCCATTTCCATTTCCTCCATTTCCATTTCCATTTCCATTTCCTCCATTTCCATTTCCATTTCCTCCATTATCGCCTTCTAGTTCGTCCCCATTCTCATTCAGGGGTTCAAGGGTCCTGGCGGCTTCACGAGCCTCCAACTCTTCAGCTACTCGGCGAGCAACCAATTCTTCAAACTCCTCGTGAGTCATGGACGCTCCAGATCGTGTGTTAGGCATCTTCCTACAACACAACAATATAACGCTTGGTAAGATTTCTAGGTAATGCGAGATTACTAACGGTATTAAATAAAATTTACGGTTAATCACATAGAAAATACACGACCAAAATATATATTCACGGAAATCCCATAATGCATGACACAAGAGCATAAGTAAATCAAATCATGACATCATATCATAGATAAACATTAGTTTCATATCATCGAACATAAGTGATTACATCACAACGTTTTCAAAATACAGAAGATATGAGTTCTAACACTACGGTCATCACTAAACGCTACTACTAGCTGCCATACTAACGAACATCACTAAGAAGGTAGCCTCATGGTGCTTCCTAGCACACGCCTCAAGTCTGCCAACTCTCACTCGATCATAAAATCGAAGTCGTCGCATCTGTCTCAACTCTCTCTGCATACGTGACATGCCGCGCTGGAGTCGGTCAACTCTCTGACTCTCAACACTCGCGGTGCCTCTAAGCCTCCTGTTATCCCTCTCCAACTCAGAACCCTCTTAGTCAAAGCATTAACTGCCGACTCACCCAACAATCTGTGTTCCCTGCTCTCTCTGAACTCCTCAATAGCCTGTATACGATGGTCTGGGATAGCCTGAGTGTGATCATGGAACCTCTGAACCAAATCTCCCAATGTCTCATACGTAACCTCTACCGATCCCTCCTGAGCAGGCTCAGGAATATCCTCTGGCATCACAGGATGCGTAACCCTCTCAACCCTGACCTCAACCGGGCCTCTCATACCAGTCTCCGTCTCATCTCGATCAACAGTCTCAACTACAACCCTAGCATCAATCCCTCTATCCCTAAGAGCATCAGCGTAAGCAAAACACTCGTCAATCTCTGCCTGAACCTCTGGATCACTATCCTGCTCTAAATGAGGCTCATCACTAACTCTGACAATAACATCATCCCTCAAACTAGTCTCTCTAGGATCAACCTCTACCTCTGCCAAATAACCAGAATCCCTAACTCTCTTAGGCGATGGTATCAAATCAGCACGGACAGGAGATAAAGCTCCGGATACAGGTGATAATGCAGGTACAGATGTCATGGGGGACCTACGTCTCTTGCGAGATAGCCCCGCAGAAGTACTCGGTAAATCTGGTGAAGAATAACTAACAAAGAGTTTCTCCGAAGAAGGATCAATGAACATCCAATGAAAATTTGATGATGCCTCTGATGATGAATCTGAAGAAGAATGATCAGTAGAATGTCTCTCAGCAAGACGATAAGTGGGTAATGGTCTAACCCTCTTCCTCGCGGTCATCATGTGTACCGGCCCATTAAGATGGTAGCGGTACGGTCGACCATAAGGAATAGGCTGTCCAGAATGCTAAAGCATCACTCACGACGATGTATTTAGGTGATCTCTGGTAGAATCGGTAATCACAGTAAATGGTGTATCAAGGTTAGGTGATAATGGTGTATCCGGTGTATCACTGTTGTGGGTCACATCCGATGATAAGAGGGTGAGGTAGCTGTAACTGGTGGTATTGGCTGATTGTATGGATCCTCTGATGGATCAGACTCTGAATCATATGGAGGAGAGTAATCAGGTGAAGCTGGTGTATCAGTCTGGAGATGGTGGTATAGTAGGTGCTATGATAGGTGTCTCTGTGGGTATCACTGGTGTGTCAGTCTGAGTGGTAGTGGACAACAACTTGGTGTCAGGATAGTAGTAGGGATGGAAACCGAACAAAATCTCTCGTCCATAGGTGTCCCACGCTAATCCTCAGATGAAATCCGAAGAAATCGAAGATAACGGAAATATCATAACCTGCCACAAGCAAAGTTCATAATATAAATCATCTTAATATCAACATGCATTGATGCAACAATATGAATGGTTGAATGGTTAATATGAAATGAATGCAAAATGATGAATGTAATGAAGAATGGATGAGTCAATCGAGTACGTCATGATTAGGATGAAAATTAGGAAACACTTTAGAAATATGAGATATACTTAGTATTGTAATACGTATATATTATTTACCGTATACTTAGTTAGTGTATACGTGTACTATGTAAGATCACGTAAGGCACATAATCACTAGATCACATACTGGTTATAGTCCAGCCTAGTTTATACTACCTGGTTCTCTATAACCTTGGCTCTTGATACCAAACTGTCACACCCCCAGACGGGGCCTGGACGGAACACGTGTCCGGAGGCGTGACTTGATTGATCATCTCAAGTACAAAGCATAAAGAACGACCTCTAAGGGTACGTTTTGAAAATAAACACCGTTGCATAGATTAAAAATAATAATAATAAGTTTTACATCGATTAAATTCAAAAGATTCAAGTTTAAAAATGCGGAAGCTTAAATAGTTCAACAACGGTATTTAAAACATAGATAAATCTCTTGGTAAACTGGTGTAGGCATATAGACTCCATATAAGTCAATCAACAGCATCCTTGCTAAGCACCTGAGAAAAACATGCTTAAAACGGTCAACATAAAGTTGAGTGAATTCATAGGTTTAGTTCAAACGTTATTATAGTGGACCACAAGTTATCAACACGTATGCGACAGTTATAACAAATACAACTTCACATAAAAAGTATTTACGTTGCGCTAAGCTCATGACACTGAAGCTAATTGTGTATGCTAGCATGTACATTGCTATAAGTAATTGTGCCCTTCCAGGTGTCCGACCAAAGACAACCTAACCAGTACGACATGACATATATCCGTTTATCGGGCGCCCCGTGGGTAGTGAGCGCTACTCACCCGGATAGGGATAATTAGTCCCAATAGATCTATTTACTCATTCGCGCTCCCTCGACCGGTCCTCCAGTCAAGAGATTGACAGTTCATGATAGTTCGGGCAGTAGTGGTCTAACAGCTACTTAGGCAACACGTAAACAGGGAAAATCTCACGTAAAGTACTTGTGTCCAATTTTAAAAGCAAGCAATGTTTCTCACCCCAAGTTATAAAACATTTATTTAAAACGAGTAAAAGAGTGGGGCTATGAACTCACCTTGATGATAAGGTAAAGAGTATACGTCAAAAGTATGGTCACTTGGAATGAACGGCGGTACACGGGTATGACCTAAAAGAATATGGGTTTCGATTTAGACTCGGAAGGTTATCGTACTATATTGATGCATGCACGTTCATTGTCATTTTTAGTAAACGTTAGTTGTATATTTAAAAAAAAACGTTAGTGATCGAGTTTTACGAAACGTACATATATAATATTATATTACTTATATAGATATTATATTTGTTATTGTTAATACATAAGTAGCTTGCTATTTATCATTTAATATTTCCAAATAGTTAGGTAATTTAATCGAAATGTTTTATCATTTATGTTTTTCCAAATAGTTTCTAAGTATAAAGATTTTACAAAATTTCGGCATGACCCGTTCGTGTTTACACGTTTTCCAAAGTCGTAGACTTTAATAAAAACCACTTTCAAACCACTTTCCATATTTACAATTTACTTGTCATCAAATCCATTATTAATCGTAACGTTCGACGTCTAAAAATAATTAAACGTAAAACATCTAAATCGTACACTATTAAATAAGTCACTCACGAACTTATCCAATAAACTACACCGTAGCTTTTATACTTTGGTGTTTTGCATATATGTTGGGCTTTGGCCCGTTACGTCCGAAAATGTAGTTTTACTTATCCATTAAATCCGATAAGCAAAATATTAAGTAATAAATACGTGACCTCAAGATAAGCTATTAAATAAGCTCACAATAAGTCAAGTATAATACGCCAAACCATATGAGCTCAAGAATGATCTCATGGTGTTGGGTCTTGTATGTGGGACGTAGCTTTAAGCTTTAATAAACTATATTCGAGCTTATTTATTGAGCCGAATAAGTTTATCTTTTGTCCTTTTACAAAAAGCTAGAAAATAAGCTAACAAAATATATGTCAAAACAAAATAAACTAAACAATACATCTTTCTTTATTTTCTACTTGTGCCGAAATTTATACAAGCCCTAATAAGCTCCAAATAATTAAATAAGCTTTCCATAAGCTTGTTAAACATAAGTCAAACAAAATGAACTATAGCATATCATTTTTATTACACGAAAATAACCACGATCACAAAACTAAGATTTCCTTATATTTATCTTTGTATGGTTCGAAATTTATGAATACCCTTTTAGGGTTTATGTAGTTTTTAAACCTTTGTTTTTACAAAATAAATTGTACAACTAGTATGTATGCATCATGAGAAGTATAAAAGTACAAGTTGTTTGAGTATTTGAAGACTTACAAAAATTAGAAGATTTAGGTGATGAACAAAGATTTATAACAACCCAAATGTTGTTTAACAAATACCCGGATGATACAAATGATCAAACCTTCAATAAATCTTCAAGTGTTTTTGATCAAAGATGAAAAATAAATGTGTTTGGTTGGTGTGTTGGTTCGGCAATAGAGAGAAAGAAAGAAAAAGATGGAAAAGTTTTATGTGTGTGAGAATGAAATGAACAAGTGACTAGTGAATGGATTTATAAAACAAAGTTTACTTCACACACTCAAGGTGTGTGTGTGTGTACCGAAATATAGAGACAAGATGGAGACCATTTTGATCTACAAATCATAATCCTCCTAGTACTAGTCCTTTCCTACTAACATGCTAACTTGTCTAGTACCTTGGTTTCAAATTTTATGGATCCTAGGCATACATATATGTGTGACCGGTTGGGATAAGTGGTCAAAGGGGGGACCAAAATATTTTTCCCACTTTCTAGGATCATAGTGCTAGTTGGTGAATTAATTTCCAAGGCTATGCATGAACATGTATAAGTATAAATTAAATACGAAGCACGTAAGATACGAAACGAGTAACGGTAACACGAAAAATTACGAAACTTTAAATATTGCTTAAAAACATAAAAACGCGGATATTGTCAAAATACTACAACGTTTGGCGTCCCGGTTCGCTCCCGGAGACGATTCTCAGATAATAACGAAACAACTTCCCGGTTAAACGGTAAAGCTAAACGAAACATTTAAAAATTCAAATTACTACACGGAAACGGCTAACTTATTGAACGGAAATTCTCGAGTTGTCACATTCTTTCCCCGTTAAAGAAGCTTTGTCCTCAAAGCTTAGGACGCAACCTCTGCAGCGGGTGCAGAGTTGGTGAAAAGGTGCGGGTATTTCTTTTGCATTTGGTCTTCACGCTCCCAGGTGAACTCAGGACCTCTCCTGGAGTTCCAGCGCACTTTGACAATCGGAATACGACTCTGCTTCAGACGCTTGACCTCACGGTCCATAATCTCGACAGGTTCTTCAATGAAATTCAATTTGTCGTCAACTTGGATCTCATCCAATGGTATAGCAAGCGGTTCATCAGCCATGCATTTCTTCAATTTCGAGACGTGAAACGTACTATGAACTCTACTCAACTTCTCTGGAAGTTCTAGACGATAGGCAACGGTTCCTACTTTGGCAATGATCTTAAAAGGTCCAATATAACGAGGGTTCAGCTTTCCCCGTTTGCCAAAACGTATCACTCCTTTCCAAGGAGACACTTTCAACATGACCTTATCTCCTACTTGAAACTCAAGAGGTTTTCTTCTGACATCGGCATAGCTCTTTTGACGATCACGGGCGGCTTGGATATGGCTCTTGATTTGAACTATTCTCTCGGTTGTCTCGTGGATGATCTCTGGGCCAGTGAGCTGACTGTCTCCAACTTCAGCCCAGCAGATGGGTGATCGACACTTGCGCCCATACAATGCCTCAAACGGAGCAGCCTTAATGCTGGTATGGTAACTGTTGTTATACGAAAATTCTACCAACGGTAAGTGTTTATCCCAACCTTTTCCAAAGTCGAGTACACAGGCACGTAACATATCCTCTAACGTCTGAATGGTTCTCTCACTCTGACCATCGGTCTCTGGATGGTAGGCTGTACTCATATCCAATCGAGTACCTAATGCTTTATGTAGAGACTTCCAAAAATGTGAAGTAAAATTTTTTTTCATCGCGATCAGAGATGATTAAAACCGGCACTCCATGCCTCAAGACTACTTCCTTTAAGTATTGTCTCGTTAATTTTTCTAACGTGTCATCTTCTCTCATAGGAAAGAAATGAGCAGATTTAGTGAGACGATCAACGATTACCCAAATCGCGTCTTGCCCAGCCGCTGTTCTCGGCAGTTTAGTCACAAAGTCCATTGTTATGTTCTCCCATTTCCATTGTGGGATCTCTGGTTGAACCAACACACCATATTGTGTCTGATATCTATCTTAACCTTTGGCACATGTTAAACACTTGCTGATATAAGTGGCAATTTCTGCTTTTATGTTAGGCCACCAATATAACTTCTTCAAGTCCTGATACATCTTTCGCGATCCCAAGTGGATGGAATACTTCCGCTAAATACGACTCAATCAAAATCAAGAGAGCTCAAATCAACCAAGACACGTGAATCCACATCGATTGTTAAGCATAACGTCCGTCAACGCGAGGTTACTAACTTGTTAATCATGCCACGCAAATCTTCGTTGATGAAGTTCTCTTCCTTTCGGGCTTCCGATTGAGCACTCAAAATCTGTTTAGGAAGGTTTAACCCTATAGTCATAACCAAGGCTCGAACTCGTAGCGGCTTGCTTCTTTCCTTTCGAAGTCAGGGCATCAGCCACCACGTTCGCCATTCTGGATGATATCGAATCTCACTAGTTCGTAATCGCTCAACAATTCAAACCAACGTCTTTGCCTCATATTCCAGCTCTTTCTGGTCGAGTATGTGTTGTAAACTCTTATGATCAGTGAACACAACGCACTTTGTTCCATACAGATAATGTCTCTACATTTTTAGGGCAAACACTACTGCACCAAGCTCTAGGTCATGTGTGGTATAGATCCTTCTAGTGAACCTTGATTGGCGGAGCAAAGCTATGACCTTATCTCTCTGCATCAAAACCGCGCCCAACCCTTTATGCGAAGCATCGCAATATACCACGAAGTTCTCACTTCCCTCTGGTAAAGCCAAAATCGCTTTTTTGAGCCTATACAGCTTTTGCTTCACAACTGGAATGCAGCTTCTACCTTTTCTCCCCATTCAAACTTCACGCTTTTCTGAGTCAACTTTGTCATAGGTCTAGCAATTTTTGAAAAGCCTTTGATAAATCGTCGGTAGTAACCTGCCAAACCTAAGAATTGACGAATCTCGGTAGGTGTCTTGGGCTACGCCACAATCTTGATTGACTCACTCGCGGGAACAACGTGAATGCCTCACTATCAATCACGTGACCAAGAAATTTGTATCTCTTCTCAAGGTCCAAAATTACACATCTTTGAGAACTTGGCGTACAATTCTTCCTTCTTCAATAAATTCAAGATCAACTTAAGGTGTCCTTCATGCTCTTTTCTGCTTTTGGAGTAGATCAAAATATCATCGATGAATACAATCACGAATCTATCCAGATATGGTTTGCACACCCTATTCATCAAGTCCATGAAAACAGCTGGTGCGTTAGTCAAACCAAACGGCATTACTTGGAACTCGTAGTGGCCATAGCGAGTCCTAAATGTTGTTTTATCAATAACTAGATATCAGGTTGATCTTAGAGTAGACTCTTGATCCTTGCAATTGATAAAACAAATTGTCGATTCTCGGAAGTGGGTATCGGTTCTTCACAGTAAGCTTGTTCAGTTCACGATAGTCGATACACATCCGAAAAGAACCATCTTTCTTCTTGACAAACAAAACTGGTGCTCCCCAAGGTGAGGAACTCGGCCTTATAAATCCTCTGTCAGAAAGTTTTTGTAACTGAGTAGACAACTCTTTCATTTTGGCAGGTGCTAATCGATACGGTGCTCGTGCTACGGGTGCAGCACCAGGGACTAAGTCGATTTGAAATTCAACTTGTCGAGCAGGCGGTAACCCAGGCAAATCTTCTCGAAAGACTTCTGGAAATTCTCGTACGATTGGCACATCTTCAAGTCGCCTCTCCTCCGACTTATCCTCAGCTTTCTTGGTCGTAACTTGTGCCAGATAAACTTGACATCCTTTCTCAATATACTTTTGGGTCTTCATGCACGATATGATATTCAACTTACTTCCGCTATCGCAATTTTCACCTCGGATTATCAACACCTCATTCCCATAAGGAATACGAATAACCTTCTCGTCACAAACAATCAACACGCAATATTTCACCAACCAATCCATACCAATGATGTAGGATCGTTTAATTCATAACATGGTGATGATTCTTGTGATTGGGCTAGTTTCTAGAGAGAGAAACACATAGAGAGATTTTCTAAAGAGAGAAAGTGTATGTGTTAAAGGGCAACAACTATATTATCGGGTGTTTATTACCCAACTAGCTCATTAGTTTTAAATCAAATTTATGCTATGACGGAAAAATTAGACGAATTAAAAACCTCACCTAGTCAAATGTTTAGAAGAATGGTTAAAGTTATAAAAAAGAAAATTAGTAAAATATTTTTGCTAATTTACCTTTGTGTTATTTATTGTTCCGCCGCACTTTAATCCATAATTGTTTTCCAAAAATGTTGAAAGGCGATAGAACATTTAATAACAAGAATAATGAACAATTTAGACGTATCCTTTGTTAAGACGCTAACAAACCCGACCCACAAACTATAATAACTCCTCAAATTTTTAATTTAACGATAATTTAAAAAATTATTTGGAATTTATGCAACATAAATATGGTCAACAACAAAACCCAATTGTTAATCAAATGCGGCCGTATCGTCCGAATAGCAAGTGAGCATTAATAGTAAACCCTTTATAATAGTTTAATTAGAAGACGCTACAAACGTCAACGAACATCGGACCCGCAACAAGCGAGTTGGGACAATATAAAGGCTACGAACTTTTTAATACTTTAAGGTCCGAAGAGTTTTACAAATTTGACATTTAGCTTGGTGAAAGAAAAGGGAAACTAATTTCTCATTATATCCCTATGGGCTCGTAGACTTATTAACGGTCCAAGCATTCGACGGTAGCTTCCCGAATCGCTTTTCTATTTAGCGGTAGAATTATATCGAAAGAAGGTCAAGACTAACCCCTGAATCCATAGGAAGTATGTGTAAATGATTGAAAGATTATTTGGACGTAGTAGATAGGTTACAACAAGAAACATCGTTTGAAGGTCCGATATAAGAAGACCGTTGAAGAAACTATCGCAATATAAGTAAGTAGATTTAGGATATCACCTCTGAATACCGAATTAAGATGAAGGTGAGTTTGAAGACTTAGATATTGAACACGTAGATGTAGAAGATTTTTTGGAAGATTTAATGGATTGAGTATAACGGGTGATGGCAATGCCGAAGCTCGACATACTTGAGTACACTAATATGTTTTCGGGTGATGGCCATGCCGAAGCTCGAAATGTATTATATTTTATATAATTTTAGTTGTATAATTGTATTGTTAAAATCAAGTATGGTTGTATTTTTTTAGTTGTTTCCGTGCAAATAAAAAGTTATGTATTTATTTGTTTTATATGTTTCCGGTATTTTAAATTTAGATGTTTGGATAATTAACAAGTTTTATTAAATAAAATGATTCGAAGTTTTAAATTCCGAAAAAAACCGAACCGGTATAAAAACCGATTCCGAACATTTATAACAAAAAAAAAACCAAACCGGTAAAAAACCGATAACGAAAATTTATAACCGAAAAAAACCGATTCCGAATATTTATAACCGAAAAAACCGATTTCAGAAAAACCGAAAAAACCGAAACCGGTTATTAGAAAAACCGATTATTTTAAAACCGGTTTTCTAAAAACCGAAAACCAGATTTAACCAATTTTTTTGCACCTCTAGTCCATCATACCTGAATTTTATATATAAAAAAAAATTTAATAAACATAAACCCTAAAATGAATAAACGCATGTTTTTTGAGTTTTTTTATACAAATTAATACAATTTGAGTAAAAATACAGTGACTAGATAACAATAAATACCTTTTGGGACCAACAATTATGGAATGAAGCAATCAATTAGGAGTATTTAATTAGGTGGTTGAGTTAGGTTTTTTTAGGGAATAAGAGAGATCTAAAAGTGATATGTCGGGTTGGGTTAAGTATTGGGTGGGGTTGAATAAAGAATGGTAAAAAGGAGTATCGAAGGTGGAGAAGGAGGTAGTGTGCAGGTGGAGTAGTTAAACGAGGAGGTGGATAATAAAATCGCACCGAGTCTATAGACAACGTTTTTGCTAAGTTTGTCAATGGGTTACCGATAGCATGGGTGAAATAAGCCTTACAAAAGAACAAACAATCCATTAACTTGATCACAAAAGACAAAAGTGTAAGTTTGGTGTTAGGATAGGATTTTGTGACAAGTATGATGATTCTTGTTGTGATTTGCCCATAAAAATAAGGTTAGAAGCTGTTACAAGATGATTTGGTCTTCTTAGATGCTTAGGATGTGTGTATATTAAAATGTAGAACAGGTTAGTAACGGATCCAACATGGATATGGGTTGGAATGGGTCATAAAAATACAATGTCAATAATTTGCATCCTTTTTGAGCTGAACGAGCATGTCTGTTTTTGCTAATTTCTTTGATTTTTCCCATTGACAATGTTTAAGATAAACACAACCACAATTGACCAATTTGTACATAAAATATGTATTTAGTTTATGTGTGATTTTTGTTATCTGCCATTTTGCAGGTGACAATATTTGAACACATGACAAGAGAACAATTAAAGAAAGGATGATGGAGATGACCAAGTGGAAGATGGTTTTAAAGCATTAGGTTGTTCGTTGTTGGCAAGCTATAAAGCAAACCATTGTTGTAAGAAAGATCTTACATTGATATAAGTAAAGTCGGTGATATACAAGAATTATGATGATCTTATTAGAATCTACGTAATTTTCAACGATATAACTTCTTTCTGATATCTGACCAACTGAATATTATATAGATTTCTTTAGTTCTATTTATCCTTACATACCATGATATGCAATTGATTGTTTTCTAAATATAAAGACAAGCACCTAACTATTACATAGTCAATTAATGCGATATAATTTTGAGAGCTAACTACATTTTTGGTCCCCGTGATTTGTTGAGTATAACGGTTTTAGTTCAATAGTTTAAAAAGTAACGGATCATGTCCAGTTTCGGACGACTCATAATATTTTTGGTTCATTTTTTGTTGACTGTTGATGCGGCGGATTGCAAGTTTCATAATCCTCCTAGGCATAGTACCTAATTGTTGTAGTGTAGTATATGCAAGATTCGGGGGATTGATCGTTCTCTAGGAGAATAGTGAGGTAGATCGAAATTGTATGTCAACTATTGAACTAAGGTTTAAGGAAAAAGTACCTTGTATTTTAAAATTAGAAAGCGTGTAAAATCTAATTAATTTGAGAGAGATGTTTTAACTAATCCAAGCTACTCCTAATTATTCGGAAAATGTAAAATTGGTGTGGACTCGTATAGTTAAACAAACATGTTCACTTAATCATGCACTATTCTTGGTTACTCTATCTAATCTATTGCGTTGTCACACCCTTGTTAGTGTAATGTAAAATATTCCCCTAACTCAACGGTGAGTTGGTCAGAAACGCACTCTACGTGATAACCTAGAAGGGCGCTACATGTCAAACGCTCTCACCTTCCAATAGTACACCACATGCATTAAATGCTTATTCTAATTATCTTACCAAATGTGAGGTTTCACTTAATTAGATCACGTTTCACTAGACGTCTATGCGAATGTACAGATATCGCTAGTTTTTCTAATGCCTAACGTGCACACCACTAACAAGAAACAATAGATCAAATGTTATAACTACGTTTCATGCAACATAAGCAAACACAATTAAATTTAGCCTAACATGTTAAAGAGAAGAGAAGAGAAGAGAAGAAAAACAAATAATCAAACAACACATAAAAACATTGAATGATTAGCTGATGAATTACTTATCTTCAATGAAACATAAGAGTAATATGAGGAACATGGATAAGGGGGGGGGGGGGGGGGGGTTTAAAAAAAGAAAAAAAAAAAAAAAAAAACATAAAAAGCCCTAAAATTCATCTATAATATCAGCTTTAAGACTCCACAAGTTTCCACACATGAATAATGAAAATAATGCCCGAATATATATATATATATATATATATATATATATATATATAACAGCTTGTGATGGCATCGGGTTATAGATGTGACGTCTTCACGTCGTCAATCTCTAATTAGGGTTTTTTCCACCGCCTTTATTTAACGCCGTCACAAACACTCTTGACGCCGTTACCATGTAATCGTGATGCCGTTAGGGAGACCTTCAGGATTTACTAAGCCGTCAAACTTGCATTTATTTTAACACTTTCTGGGCACTTTTGGTAAAGGCGTCACAAAGGTGGTCAAGAAGCTGGAAAGTTGTATTTTTGCCTTGTTTCTTCTCCAAATCGAGCCAAAGTCACGTGTATTCCATCCAAGTGCTTCCCAAATGCTAAAAACACACAATGAAAGGATTAATACAATATTTGGACATATTTGCATGAATTTATGGGTTAAATGACCCCGAAAAGTGTATAAAATGACACGTCATCAAATATTCGTCCAACTAGAATTTGTTTGTCCTCAAGCAAATGAGCTTTTTACCTAGTAAATAGCAAAGTCGAGGGCATTTAACTTACTAAATAAAACTAGTTTATGGCATAACCGGTTTAACCTTATTATACAAGCACGAGAATTATACACTGGCACCTCACATGAGTGTTTGGATTCTGATGTGTTATAGTTAGGGGTGTGATTTGTGATTCAAGTTTTAAATTTATATTTAAGCCGACTTATCTTAAAACAACACTTTAACGGACAGTGTACCCGATCAGGTGGAGTTTCGTGATAAGTAGGGTGTCGAACACTAAGAGCGAGGTCGTTAACCTTATATTCTATCAGTATTTTAATTACTCTAATTAAGTTAATTCTAATTACTTGTTAAACCTATGCTATATACGTTTTCTAAAGATGATGGGGGGTTTTTAGCCTGAGAGACTGGCACAGGTTTTATGGTGACAATAATCAATTCTAAACACAATAAACATGCAAGAAAACAATCAGAAGATAAAAGAGCGGTACAAGCCAAATGATAGAAAACCTATTAGCCATATTAAATCCGATTAAACGCTGGTTTGTTTATTTAGTGCAATGATTTCTTATCTCGAAGTGGCACATCATTCTTAAGACTTAGGCGGGACATCATCCTAATACCTAGATACGTTAAATCCTATCATAATTAACGTATCTGCATAAAGTATCCTTTTAGTTTAATTATAATCTATCTAGGGATTAAAGCAATGGTGATCTTGATAAACCCTAGCCCATCGAGACTTTACCCACTTAATGTTTGACGGTATTTTATATACTGGTACTTCACTGTTCAAATCTTTATCAATGAATCAAGAACATTATCTTGTGTTATTGATCTGAGAAGTAACACGCCCCGGACCCTTATTCCGCTGCGACCCAATTCGGGGGTGTTACAATCAAGATTAATTTTCACTCCCCGGCAACGGCGCTAAAAACATGATGTGTCGTTGTGTGGTGTATATTTCTATGATTCAAGTTTTAAATTTATATTTTGCCGACTTAACCAAAAACAATACTTTAACGGGCAGTGTACCCGGTCGGTGGTAGATTCGTAGTAAGTAGGGCGTCAAACACTTGAAGCGAGGTTAAATCTCTTAATTTATTTATATCTTGGTTATCTAATCTAAGTTAATTCTAATCTGAGTCAAACCTATGCTGATCCTATGTTAGTTATAATCCTAATTCTAACAGGTAAAAGGGGGTTTCAGCCTGAGAGATTGGCACGAGTTTGGTTGGTGACTACAATCAATTTAAGACACTTTAACCCACACGAGCAAATTAATAGAAGATAAAAGAGCAGTCGAGCCTTATGAAAGAAAACTGTATTAGCCATCATTAATCCGATTAGAAGTTGGTTTGTTTATTCAGTGCAATGATTACTTATCTAGAAGAGGCATATCATTCTTAGACTTAGGCGGGACTTCATCCTAAGACCTAGACACATTAATTCTGTCACAATTAAAGCATCCGCATAAAGCATCCTTATTACCTGATTATAATCTATCTTAGAGATTAAAGCAATGGTGATCTTTTGTTAATCCTAGTCATTATAGACTTTACCCCACTTACTGACTTTAATGGAATTTATTACACTAGTAGTCCACTTGTCCAACTATCCAATGGAATCAGAAGATTATTTGTTGAATTATCTAGATTGACCTACTAGTCAACATGTTCAATAAACCAAAGGCAATTTCCATTAACTAGTTAAGCCAGAAGCGTATCCTTAGCACGATTTTAGAAGGACAATATTTGTGATCGTATGATTCTAGATGTATAAATCACTATATGGAGAGCTATCCTGATATCTAGATTACTTGGTACGTATCACTAGATCCAGTTGAATGATAGGTCGCATACAAAAGCACGTAAACAAGTATGAATTGATAAACATAAACAAGCATTCAGCGATAAATTAAGCAATTGAGATATAAACAAAACCAAACATTCAGATCTTTATAATAACGGCTAATACCCGAAGGTGTTAGCCTTTAAACATCATAATTAATACAAGAGTAATTGTTTTAACCAAGGTAAACTAACCGAGTTAACGAATGATACCAAAAACTGAACGATTACAAAAGTATAAGAGATTACACGTTGTCTTCTATGGATTGGAATGCGTTGCAAGACCTCTTATGCTCTTTTTCTCCTCTAAAAATTGACTTTTGTGGTTTAGGTATCGAGAATATGATTTAGCACACTTAAAACTCATTTTTGAGTTTTGTATTTATAGGGTCTAGAAGTCGGTTTGATACGGCGTATCCAAGGGGTTGGATACGGCGTATTGGAGTTTCTTGGAGTAGGGACCATGTTTGATATCTTCCAGAATATTCACATACTATATCTTGAATACGCCGTTATGAGCTTCTCTGGATACGGTGTATTCAGCTTGTTTCCTTTGTGTTCTTTGGTGAGTGCAGGCACGGATACGTCGTATCTTCCTTGATGGATACGGCGCATTGGTTGTCAGAATAATAATCTTCAAAATATCTTCGTTTAAGCTCCAGAATGCGCGCCTTTTGCTAATATTCACCAAGTACTCTATAATTATTGCAATTCTCAAATATAAACGATTAAGTAACAATTCTTTGCAATAATTATACAAAATGGGTTAAATACATGGGATAAATGATGCTATAAAATAGACTTTATTTGATGTCATCAAATATCCTCCCACTTAAATCCTACTTGTCCTCAAGTATTAGCAAGTCTAAATTTTTGAAAAACGCTACGAAAATATAATGTATGTAACTGATCTAGCAAAAATCTATCTCAAAACCTCGAACGTGCACATAATCTTAAACTAGTAAGATTATAAGAGATAAAGATATAATTATATCAATTAAATAGTATTATTCAAACAAATAATTTTCTTAATTTTTCTTTGTTTTTATACTTTTTCAGAAAGTCAAAGTGACATAAAAAAACACATAAACTTTCAAACGATTACAGTAAGGGGTTTTTCAGCCGCGTTTCGCTGCGAAACGCGAGTTTTACGTTAAGGACTAACTTTGCAACAGAACGATAATCTAAAGACTCGTATAGTGTCATTATTAAGGACTAACTTTGCAACGGAACGATAACCCAATGACTATTTTTGTATAGTATTTATCTAGTGGTTAGTGAATTTTTTTACAGAAGTAGTCCTTGGGTTAGCGTTCCGTTGCAAAGTTAGTCATTAAAGACTAACTTTGCAACGAACTGATAACCCCAAGGACTATTTTCGTAAATTGTTTCTGTAATTTTTTTACGAAAATAGTTCTTGGGTTATCATTCCGTTGCAAAGTTACGAACCAATAATCCCAAAGACTATTTCCGTAAATTGTGACTCGGAGTTGGTGAAAAAACTCACGACTCCCTAAACAATATTGCTTAATGTTAAATAAGTATAACAAGTTGGCTTATTGCCCGCGCGTTGCGGCGGGGGTTAACTTAGTCTCGAAGGGTATTTAGCTACTGTAGTATGCGCTTTGCGGTGGGAGCTAACTTATTATAAAATACCGTCACAAAACATAAGCACCATAATACAAATGTATTCACTAAAGCATATGTGTATTGTCATTGCAACAGAAGTAACAATTTAGCCATTTAGCGCAAAGAATGATTAAGCAGGAAAAACCTAAAAAGATGGGTTAAGTACAGACAACAATGGCAACTAAAAAGATGGGTTCAGTACATACAACAGTGGCAACTGAAAATCTGTGTATTCTCCCATAATTATCCACAACCCCCATCCTTTTGCATCGCTATGAGCCTATGATACATGTTGCTATCCACAACCCCTGCACTCATAGCCTGCATCAAATCAACAATACAAATATGCCATCAGATAAGTCACAACGTCGTAAATAACAACAAAGTCAAATAATAAATTTCCTTACGGAACAGTTGACCATAATTTAATGACCAAATCTTTCCTTGAAATCTAGTTACAAAACTTTAGTATTATGTTTCGAAGTATATACAAATCTCATTTCCACATCAAAGTTATTTCATCCACTTATTTTTCATGAATAAGCTAAAGGTATATTTGTTCGCGGTCATTATCTTTTTAAGTGAATTCAGGATCATATAAACAGTAAGCATATAAACAGTAAGTATGCAAACCGGGGAACATAAAGCACCTTTGTATATCTTCTACATCATATTTTAACCACAAAAGTCAAGGTACGCGGCTATAGAATCCGACTGTATCCATATGAGGTACGTGGGTAGTTTTCCATAGTGAAATAATTGGAGACTTTAATCTCTTTTTCGCAATGATAACAGCTAAATTTTCAAGTGGACACGTAAATTTTTTCATGGCCAAAAGTTGTGAGCTTTGTTAGATTTAAATTAATTTAGTTATGGAGTTAAACATAACACTTGCAACTTTTATAAAAGCCCAATAATTTACAAACATATAAAGCTAATATGGCTGCTTGTAAAAATGGATATCAGAAAATACCTTCACATACGCCTCAATAAAGCCTAACATGCTATCAATGTCCATCTCTTATCTAGATTTGGCCCTGACTTAACTTGTGTTGGAACTAAACTTTGTATTCCTTGCTACTGATTCGTTAAGGACTTATCCTCGGCTATTGGGCCTAACAGCACTCATGCAGGTTGCTTCGTCTGCGCTACAACAGAAATGTCAATTGATTTAAGCTGAATATATTTCATAAACCATAACAATAATTTTAATAGAAGATTGACTGAAATACCTGTATTTCATCAATCGTTTGTTGTAACGTGGTTTTTAGCTAAAGACATTCTTCGTACCTTCTGTTTTTGCTCAGCTTCTTTCCGAGCTCGAAACTTAGCTGTAACCGACATTCCTGGAGAGCGAGACGAAAGCTACCCATGGGGGAAATAATGAAACGGTCCAAATAGTCCTATTCAAGGTCGTGTGACGTTTTTACAGACCATGTGCCAAGCCTGAAAACGTGACAATGTATCAGTTAAGTCGCTAGTTTCTATTAAATGAACAATAGTTACATGAAACGTACCTTGCTTTTTCGCTCAGCTTCTTTCCGAGATCGAAGTTGGCCATAATTTCGCCCTTTTGAGCATTTGTTTTTTCTGCTCCAATCCTTTGTGGCGTTCATCTTTTCCTCTAAACGTCATTGGCCTTCAGCTCTACCGCTCCAATGCCTCTGAAATGCTAACCTTTCTTGGTGAAAAGCAGGACCGTTATGAATAGTAGGACCAGAAGAAACTATTCCAGGAATAGGTGATATTTGACTCAGCTGAACAGGTTCTGTAGAAACCGGATGCCCAAGACCCTGGCGCTCATTACAAATAGCAGATTTTTTCGTAGGTAGTGTCTCGGTTCGGCGTCTACCCGAAAAGGTTTTTTTCGATGTTATCGCTCGACCTGTTTTACATATAAACGGAAGAATTAGATACTGTAATATGTTAAAATTGTGTAATGTGAAAAAGATATGATCATATGCATAAGGTATACCTAGATTAAATGCCACACGCAGCGCCAAGCGTCTCGGGAGAAAACCGAAGACATGATCTCCACAAATCTGTAACCCATAAATAACCAATTCAAAAAAGAATTCATCTAATGCAACTTTCAGCATTTCTTTTTGTGGCTAAATTGAAAATTGAATTGTTCTAAGGAGACGCAAAGAAAAGTTACTTCCATGACTCGCGTCTTTCGGTTTTAGAGACAAAGGACAGACTTTATTGTCCTTACTTCCCATAAACCCCTCATTTAACTTTTAAGATTAGTATTAGTTGCTTACAAACTACAAAAGATCACTTTATTTTCATATAACCAAATCCAATCCACATAACTCGGTGACAAAAAGATAAAGACCAATTCTCTTAATCCGCTTAATTAAGTAATTCCCTGCTTATAAAGTCTTTGATTAGAACAGCTTATCTACTTCTTCTAGTCTAATCGAACACCTAAAATAAGCTATCCCAAACAGCCCCTAAGGATATAAATTCCTAATATTAGAACTTAGGATTCTTATTCAAAACAGAAATACTACTACAACAAACACAACACCCATAAAGTAAAACTTATTAAAAATTAATAATTTACAGACTTTACTTTACCTTTGATGAGTTTGATCAAAAAGGTTATTTGAGTCGCAGATCAAATTTTTGGGGCTTCCTTCAGCTGCTTCTTCTTAACGCACAAATCTTGATATTTTTCCCTTGAATGGAAACTAATCAAAAGCTTTTCACATGTTTATGCCTGGAATAGGGATTGGTGGGAGGGCGGTGCAATTTTGAGGGTGGAGATGCAGATGGTTCTCGAGTGGTGTTATCATAAATGAAACGTCTAGAGTAAAAAAGCAGAAAAAGAAAAGAAAAAAAAACCCACCAGGTATTGGACCAAACAAAACAGGCTAGAGTAAGCCCATAACCAAAACGACAACCACGTTGGTCGTTTTTGTAGTGGCTTTTAGGATATATGTTAATAATTTTTTGTATATTTCCGAGACTTGAACCTACGACAAAACTTAGCTGTTAATATAAAAATCTCACTGAAAATTTTGATTCAGTCATCTACAAAAACAAATGCCAAAAAGATTATAGTATTTAGTTAATAAGTTCACGTTGTATATCGTAGATGAGCTTTTTGTATAGAAGCATTGCAGAAAATACTACTATAATAAAAAGGATAAGTAGGTGATGATGATATGGTCGTTTGGATGTTTTATGGTTTACTTTAAAAAGAAAGAGACATGTACTGAAAGAGACTTTCAGTATATTTTTATTTTTTAGAACGGCAAAAGACTTGAATTTTGTACTACTTTCCTTAAAAAGATAAGGTGAACAAACCGTGTCCACGACTTCTTTCTAAACACGTAAACTCGTAAACAAGAGAATCTCTAGGATTTTAACATATTCTACAAAATAATAGGGATGGTCAACTTGAACACTATACATTCATCGACTTTACACTCAAGACCCTAAATGAAAATTCGCATCTTATTTTGGACCTCGAAATCTTGTTCAGATTCATGATAAGTAAGCTTTTCCAGTGAATCAAACATGACCATCTTGACTGATAGAGGGGTCAAATTCTGTAGGAAATTTTTTTTAACTCATTATATAAAACATTGTATATAGAAGCCATAAACAAATCAAAGATAAGAAATTAAATTACAAATCTACTGGAAAAAACAAACTGCAACTCCTTGTAAAAATTTGGATCTTCCAATTTATTTATGTGTTAAAGAAACTTGTTGCATTTGCAAAATCCCCTAAAAACTCTGCTTGGAAAACCCTGCCAAAATTTTGCAGCTCCAGTGATATATCTGAAAGCTACAGTAAAAAATGGTCATAACTTCCTCTTGATCAGATTCATGTTCTTTCTGGTTGTCGCTAGTTTGTCACTTACTACAATTTCGGTTCTGAGACATGCCACAGTCATAGACAAGGATACCCCTATGCATCAAAAGTGTTGAATGCACATATGTTGTGATACAACTTAAAGTAGGAACACAGATAAAAACCCTGTTTGCACATAAATGTAATACTATATATTCATTATGAAAGATCACACAACATTTAGCGAAACCATAAAACCCATTGTTCAAAACTATAGATATATACTAATGCTCATATACACCAATTGGTGATTTGCTGAAGTCCATCAAATCATCTATCTACCTTTGCCTACATATACGTTAAAATCGACAATAATAAAATGGATATATAAAAGAAACAATTATCCTACCACGTCTTCAACAAACATTCTGATGAGTGTTGTCCTGTTTGAAATTGAATCGGCTATGCAAGACTGGAGGTCATGGTCACTTTTAATTGAATGATGGATATTGTTGGTGTCTTTATATGCAATAGAGAATGCTTTGTTCTCCAATTCATTAAACCTCATGATCACTTGTTCCTGCAAGTCTGCGCGTTTGGCTAAAAAAGGCAGTGTAAACTTAACCAATACATTGTGTTGGACTTTAATTGTCTTCCCCAAATATGTGGATGTTAAATTCACCTTCTGCAAAGAATAGAAAGCACAAAAAAATATTATTTCATGACTTCAAGTGACATACCTTTTTGTTACCATTTCATATCTATGTAAATTGCAATACTTGAGAAATGACGCAAAAAGCTAAACACGAAAAACTAACCATGAGTGAACTTTGGATTTGGTTGAAATCTGCAGCATAAGTCTCATTACGTTGAGCTGTGACAATCTCGATGATTCCGGCAAGTTTCAACACAGCACCAGGATGATACACAGGCACAACTAATTGTCCCATACCTGATGCTTCACCATCATATTGGTAATCTGCAACCTGTGTCTGAGCTGCTCGACCAGCAAACCAGTTTCCCACATTTTTCTCTCGCCCAACAAAACGATAATTATCATTAAGACATGTCCACCTGTAAGCCTCAAGTCTGTTATCACGTATGTCTGATTCACGTAAATGATCTGTCAAAAGAAGATAGCACCCATTGTCTTCTGGATCCCTACTTGCCCAGCATTCCCAAAACTGAACCAAACCTGATTTTCCTTGAAAATCAAAATTATCCAAAACTCGTTTGATTCTAGAGTCGGTTTTTACATCAGAAGTTAAAATGTAAGGGTTTATAAGAAAGCATGGCCCAAATTCTGGTCCCACAGTCATCTGCGTCAGCAAACAAAACTTCTAGGTCAATCCAAAATTCCAAAATGGTCCAACTGCGATTACATTAAGAGATAGAAGTGCCAAAATTATATTTAGTAGTTAGTGCATACACGTGAAAATATAATGCTTACCTAAGTTTGAACTTTAAACTCAAATCTTATAAAACTAAAAGATACTGCTGAGAAACTTGAATTCTTGAACGTATGATATTGCAACAGAGTGTTCCAAAAAAAATAGAAGTCATAACTGTGACATTGTTTCATGACATTGAATGTTGAACATGACATAGTAATGTAAAATCAAACAAGTCACTGCATTTCACGTTCGACACAATACTCCTTACACTAGTAACCATATCGCAGTTCTAAACCTTTTATTAACAGACACAGGATCAATATATAACCTTCATAACTTTCCCCCCCCCCCCCCCCCCCCCCCCCCCCCCCCCCCCCCCCCCCCCAACACAAAACACCCCCCCCTCCCCCCCCCCCCCCCCCCACCCCCCCCTTTTGTGCCCGGTCTCTCTAACGGTAAAGCTTAGTTACCTAAAAGAAAGAGTTTTTAGACTTAGTTACTATTTAGTAACCTTTTATCTAGGTTTCATTGTTTCACGCAGAGTGCCCAGTAATTTTGAAGGAAAAAATCACTAAATAATAGTACCCAGGGTTCATAAATCATAACTAATCCTTTTAGGTCGTTCGATTCAGATGTTCAAAGTCACATAACAATATTCAACCTATGAGTATTTTTTGCAGTTGAAAAAAGTTAAAGTGAATTGATTAAAACACTAATCAATTTTGGCTACTATATGGCAAGTTGTAACAATGCACCTCAGTGCCTCACCACGCGTGAGGTGATGATGTGGTCGACCACACGTGAGGACCACCAGAAAGCCTACAATACCACGCGTTTGGGACGGTTATTGAAGGAAAAAGGTAAGGGGGTACACCTTGCACCCAATACGTGGTTTCACTCTAAAAGAGGAAAAGTACCTAGACTCTCACTACCACCAAAATCATACTTCTTTGGAAGTCTTGTTGTAACAAAATCCATAGTACAAGGATTTTAGCCGTTAGAACATAAACTGTTGATGCTTTAGACAAATAACCTAGTCAAGATTTAAGATACTTTTTGTTGCATCAAAACATATCAAATATTAATAATACTCGAAAAATAGTAGTCCTGATGCAATACTTAACACCAACAAAATTAGCAACATACCAGCAATACACAAGAAGTTTATAACTTTTGACAAAAAAAAAAGAAGAGAATACATTAATAAACATTCCACCCCCAATCAAAAAAGCCTATGTTTTTAGGGGAATTGATTTGCACACTCACACTTTTGATTGGAACACTCTTTTGTATATATTACATATATTTGTAGTATTTTCTGATTTTCTGACTGCTTGTAAAGTTGAGTGTTCTAATCAATAAAAAGATTTAAATCCCTAAAAAAACAGCAAAAAGCTACTATCAACACTTTTATCAAATCATAACCTTACACCAGTACAATTTTGCTTCTTTTAACAAATATAGCAACTTATTTTACCTTTTTAATCAAACCATATCCATTATCTACACGAAAAAGCTTAAATTGGAATTTTAAACAAATAAAATTCGGACTTGTTTTGTCATATGAGCCGCCAAAATCATTTTCTACCTTTTTTTGAACTAAAATCATTTTCAACCTGAACCCTCATTTTTTTTTTAAAAAAATCATAAAAACAGGGTTCATACTTCATAACAGGGGTAGAGGCGCGTGGAGCGCGTGGGATTTGTTCACGACAACAACATAAGCGCGTCGATTAACCTTTCGGCAGGAACACTCCCTCCACCACTCCCGCCGCCGTCAAAAACGTGATCCAACAAATCATGCGCGTGGAGCGCGTGAGGTTTGCTTACGGCGGCAAAAGTGGCGCGTGAAGCGCGTGAGGTGTTATATACGGCGGGAGTGCCGTGTATCCTTACTACACATGCACGCACTTCCGCCGGCGATTACATCTCCGCCGTAACAGATGTTAAAGAAAGCACAAACACACAAAGATTCTTCCATCGTATCAAACTTATAAATACCAATATATAACTAAAATCAAAGCTAACCTTTAAATCTTGAAGAAAAGACTGTTTTTCCGGTAGCAATAAAGACGGCGGTAAGGTTGGTCCAGTGATGATTTGGGGTTTAGTATTTGGGAGTGTTGGAGGAGATGAATGTCGTGTGAAATTGGAGATGGAGGAAAGAAACAAGTTTTAGGTTTTAGACTTGTGAGTAGTTGGAAAGAATGTTGTTCTTAAGCAGGGGTGGATAGAAAACAGAATAAACCGAAAACTGAAACCGAATCGAACCGAAAACAATGTAACCAAATTTGTCAAAATCGAACCAAACGGAATTACAAATTTGATTTTCGGGTTTGATTTGGGTTTGACAATCTGAATCAAAAATCAAACAAAAACCGACTTTATATAAATATATATATTTTTTATATATTTATATAAAAAAAGACCGTTAAAATTTTATCATAATATAAAAATACTTTTTATGCTTGAAATGGTTTTTTTTTCTAAACAAGTATGGAAGACCCGCGCTTCGCTGCGGAGGATATTCTTTAGTGTTTTTTGTTTTGTAAAGTTTCGAGTTTTTATGTATTGTGCTCAAAAGATCTAGTATATGTAGTCTGATTATTTTGGGCTTTAACATTTGTCCTATATTACCCCCCAACAACATACACCACCCACCCCATCTGAGTTCTTAAGCCGTTTAAACATTTATGCCATTGAAGGAATTGCTTTTGGTACATAAAGGTTTGTTACATTTAGTGGAGAGGTTTTTTAGAAGTAGCAAGTTAGACAAAAGAACTCGTTGCTATTGTAACAGGTTGTGCCTGGCTACTATGGATGCATAGTTATATTGTTTTGCTAAAGTACTTGCTATTACGGTTTAAAAAATAGTCTGGCCGCTTAGCGTTATGTTAGCTGCCTTTTTTAGATTACATTGTGCTACGGTGCTAGTGAAGTGTACAACCTTCCCGTTAGGATTTTTCTGTTTCTTATGTTCCATTGATTCATCTGGGAATATTGTCCTCTTCAATGGCTTGTTAATTGCTTCGGTTGATGTTTCTGGCGTCTTTCGCTCTTGGTTTTTGGTAAGTTTTGTTGATGCTGGACCTGTGTATTGTAAATAATAAGTGTAGAGGATTTTAAACATGGCGAATATTTTTTTTCATGATCGAGTATGAAGTTGTTGGTGGTTACCTGTTGGTTGGAGATATGGTTCAGTTGATATTGGTGTCACCAGGACTGGTTCGTGGGCTGCTAAAGTAACACAGACGGGTTTGAAAAAAATTTCACAAACTTTAGAATCAAAAATACATAACCATAAAAAGTACGCAAAGGGAGCTAAAATAAGGAAAAATCATAGTTCAAAACTTTATGTGTACCTTCAACCCGAACGCCCATTGATCTCGTATTCCCAATTGTTTTTCCATGAGATGGGGCCATGCAATCTTCCATACCACTTTTTCCACATCGCAATGAAACTTCACAGCGCTTCCTCTTTCGGCCAATACAAAGTAAAACGGCTAGTATTGCACAAAACACAAAAGAGTGAGCATTACTAAATTGTCACGACAACATTAGGGAATCAACATTAATGCAAAGTGTAACATTGCAAGATCAACGAACAACCTTCATGAGTAAAATCTGTGTAACCAACATTTCTGTCACTTGCGATGAGGAGCCATATTCTGTGAAACCACTTTTGCGTCTGAAATTCATAGAAGATGATTCACCTATATCACAACACTCGTTAGAACCAAGAAAGAGTGTAGAAAATAGGTACCGTTCAAAGATAAAATGTAGACAATAATTTTTCGTACCTTGAGTTTCGACACTCCCAGACTGCCTGAACAAACATTAATAGCGATCATCCCGTAAAAACCGGTTCACAACATTTGAACAAAACCAACCCTCATTGTTTAACTTGACCAGCTTTCTTAAGTCCTTTTCAGCAGATGGTAAATGAAGGACAGAGTTTTCAAAATCTAGCATAGCCCGATATCTGCCAAAATCAGACCCTAAAAAAGAGACACCCGTTGCCTGTTTAGTAGACAAAAAACAGGCTTCCGAATTATGAAAATCCAAAACCAATCCCTAGCACCTATTTCCAAGACAATGATCCCCAATAGAATTACCAACACCACTGTCTACTAACCCACTACACCACCCATGCGGCTGAATTGCACTGTTAGCAACAAAAAAATCACACGCACTATCGGTAGAGGAGCATGCAATTTTTCCCTTTTCAGATGCAGCACATGAAGTGACACCCCAATTATCGCCATCCTTATCTTGAAAAGTTAAAACTTGCTTTATCATTGAGGTGACTGGACTCTTTCACTCTTTTTGACTTCTTCATCTGTCGTTATGATTTCCTCAACTTCATAATTCTGCAAGACATGGGCAAATATTTCTATTAATATAAAATAACTGAATACTTACTCTTTGCTGGCCACTTTGACCCGTTAAAAGTGCAACATAAACATCAACAAAGGTATAAAGTTACCAATAAAATAAGGCATCAGGAGCTTCTTTAGTCAAGTATCTCAACCTTTCAGCCCATCGTACTCTCCCCACTGTATTTTAAAAAAATGAATGCAGATCTATTAGTCTAAATAGATATGCTATGTTACGAATTAACTACCTTAGAGTTGTTTTTTGATGAACACATACTGATAGAAGATACGCTCTCACTATTGACATTCCAATTCTTGGCATAGGTCATTCAAATCATGACAATTAATATTAAAAAACCACTTCCAGCACCCATTTCATCACCCTTTCAAAAGCTTGTATCAGCCCCGCATTTTAATAGCTAATAAGCCATTAAAATTTTACGAATGAACAACCTTAGAGTTGTTTTTTGATGCACACATACTGACATAAGATACACTCTCACTATTGATCATCCAATTCATGGCACAGATGTGCATTCATGACAATCAATATAAAAAATGATATTGGTTACTTTTTCATTTCAAAAGCTTGTATCTCAACCTTTCAACCAATTCAAAAGCTTGTATCGGTCCCGCATTAAAAGTGACTGCTTTATATTTCAAGGCTTGCTTGTTATGGGGTAATGAAAGTTACAAATAACATATTTATAACTTAAGAAACGACACAATCTATTCAGACTTATGAGCTTATTGGTTTTGGCTTACATTGCATAAGCTCATACTCTAACCTGTTTTTGACACTCGTGGGCTTATATAAGCTTATTACGAAGCTTGTAAGACCACAAATAAAACTAACAGTGGTTGCAAAACTCTTTCCCAAAAAAAGGTCTCAACCTACAAAGAAAAACACAGATAATCAACTTTTTGCTGATGCGTGCGGGGTGTTTGTTTTAGCTTATTTTTCTGGCATATGGGTGTATTATCTTTTGAAAGTTAATAAACTTGATTTCTAGGGCCTATGAGCTTATCAAGCCTATAACTTAGTTAAGCTGATAATCCCACAAAACCGATCTCATTAGCTCTTCAAAAGTTCAATAAGGCAAAAATATAAGCTAAAACAAACACCCCTGATTTCCATTTCGCAAGCACAATAACCTTATAATCACTCTCGAAACACAATCCCCAATAACCCAACAACAAAGGTCACACAAATGTTCATAACTAATTCAGATTATCTTACAAAGTACACAAATGAAAACCAATTTAGAAGTAAAAGTAGTAATACCTTTCATTTCCATTAAAAACCTGCAACACCAAATATGCTTCAAGAAAATTCGAACTCGTCATGCTTTCCTAAACAAATAGTAGCATAAAACATGAACAAATAAAAAAACTTTGTATACATATCCGCAAGAAATTTAAGAAATTATCTTATCTGTATAATCATGAACACATCCCAACGGGGCTAAGCACACAACTGATATAACTCGAAACCCGTTCGAATCATAAGGCTTCTAACTTTCATATTAAGATACTAAATTTTCATGATAGTAAAAAAGCGGTAAATGAAGTAAAATAAACAAAGGACCTGCTATGTGTTGCTTCTGACAGGTCTAGTAAATTTAACGTGGTTTCTTTCATGGCATGGTTTCTTTCCATCTCGTCTGCAAATTTAACAAACACATATCCCTTTGACCGACCCGTATTAGGATCATTAACGACCTTAGCTCCTGTAACAAACAGATATTACAAATCATCAATACATGAGGGACATAGTTAAAGGTTCAAAATAATACATGTTCTTAACTTAGTATGTTGGTAGCATCAATTGCTTCTCGTGATTGGCCTTCCATTGACAAAACTGCTCCTCCTTCTGATGTAGCTAAACCTGTAATGAAGCAACAACAACCACACATTAGTCTTTAGCCACATATTCTGATAATTATTATCTAAACAGTAAGGGGGTGTTTGTATTGGCCTATATAGCCGGCTAAAATAATGAACTACGAAATAAGCAAATACTTATTGGATTCAGAAAACGCAATAATCAGTTTCAAAATCAACCCCAAACAACCCTTTAGATATATCGATCACAAAATCCATTCTTTGAATCAAATAGACAAATCATTTATCAAACAACAATGACAACAGAACCACCACCACCCAGCGTTTTTTGAGCTTTTAGCTATGTTCAGCCAACGGGTATAAAGTGTACAAAAAAGCTTGAATACCCATAATAGAAAGTGCATGAAATAGATTTGAGAGAATGCACGGGGGGGGGGGAAAAAAAAAAATTTTGGGTTTAAATCACAAATCTCTATAAAACATTAGGAGTTCAACTACCTTCATATATTGAAGCCTTAATCCGAAACACGTAACAGCTTCATATGGTCTTACCTAACGCAATTCGGAGAACAAAGCACGTTTTGTTGGATCCATTTCAACAAATTAATCAACGGATACTCTCGGTCCGCAACATGTGATGTACTCATCGAGTCATCTTTTATTATGAAACCATCCACAGAGCCACTTTGATTTTCAGAATCTGTACCCGAAGAAGCCACTTTAGTATCATCTGTATCTACCTATCTATGCTCGAGACGCCCTATTTTCTATAGCATAAATTACACGATCCCACATTTTTTAGATTATTTATCTCGAACCATAAGTCAACTCACCAACATGAATTGAGAGGGAAAAGAGGTACCTTTCACTCCAGGCTCTTTTCTTTTGTAGCTCTTTCTCAAGCCTTATCTGATTTGCTTAACCTTCTTTGCCTAGCTGTTCTGTCATTTGTGCTTCAAACAGCATAAAAAGTAATCAACTTAAAATTAAGCTTAAATGTGAAAACTTTTGAAAAAACCTATATTCATTTGTTACGTAAACGAAGTAAATTATTAAAAACAAATTATAGAAATTGCCTACTTTGATGCATAATCCTGCGCATAGACTGAATGATGGCTTTATTTTGTTAAGAATCTCTTGCTCATCCGTTGTAAAAATTCCAGACCTTTGTTTCGGTCCGGTAGAAGGTATTCCTTATGCAACTGGTGTACTAAACACGTTATCTTGAGGTGTAACTCATTAGGTAGTACTTACCTGTTAGGTTTACGAAAAAGACTCGGTTACCCCATGTATTGTCTAGAATAGCATAGCTCGTAGTTTAATCGTTAGCGTATGACTTATGGTGTTGGGTCGGGTCTTTACCCACATGTTAGTCCACTCCATATCCCACTTAGGGCACTTAAACTCTTGTATTTAAACACCCTTTCCAGCCATGGGAAGGGTTGGTTGTTCATTTTATCACAAACATACACTAAGTGATTTTCTCTTACTAGAACTCCCCATTTTCTCTCTCTATAATCGGCCAACTCTCTAATCCAGGCTTGTGTTATGATATCCAATATCCTACAATTGGTATCAAAACCCATGGGATTATTAGATAGATTGTGTGTGCGTTTTCTTGATTAGTTTAGATCAAAATTTTGGTTTTTGAAGGTTTTTAGTCTTGTACTTGGTTTGCTTTGATTCTCACGTTTGTGGTGTTAAAGTTTGTGTTTTCATAGTAGCTATAGCCTTCTAGGACTGAGTTGTGCAAAAGAAACCAAGCAAAAACGTTCAAAAGGGTGATTTTTAGGTGATTTTAGGTGAAAGTACTATTTTTTCATTCCAGCGAGTTAGGTCACTGTTTGAAGATCATACTAGCGAGTTAAGTTACTGTACTAGCGAGTTGTTAGTAAAAGTACACTGTGTCAGCAAGTACTGTGTCAGCGACTTGTCTTTTAGTGCAGGTAGCGAGTTACGTCAGCGAGTTAACCAGTTCTTGCAGGTAGCGAGTTACAAGGCAGCGAGTTACAGGTTGAAGACAAAATTCCAGCGAGTTAAGAACAGTTACTCTGGCGAATTTCTTTCTTGCTAGCGAGTTATCTACTCTCTGTCAGCGAGTTAAGGGCAGCGAGTTACAGGTTTATTGAAAATCATATTCTAGCGACTTGTGAACAGTGACTCTGGCAATTTTATTTCTTCACAGCGAGTTATTAAGTCTCTTCCAGCGAGTTATTAAGTCTCTTCCAACGAGTTATTAAGTCTCTTTCAGCGAGTTAGTAAGTCTCTTCCAGCGAGTTACAGGTTTTATTGAAGATAATATTCTAGCAACTTGTGAACAGTCACTCTGCCTATTTTACTTCTTGGTAGCGAGTTAGTGCCTACCATGCGTGTTACAAGGGCAGCGAGTTACTAATTTCTGGAACCGCCCGGAAAGCTGGATTGTCAGACTAACACCTTATCTAGTTCATTTTCATCTAATTCAAACATTGAATCACCACTTTTAACATACAATCACTAATCATTGTACCGATCCAAAGTTTATCATAATACAAGCGATCAATCATGACTAGTAATTCAGATGATATTCAAGCGGTCGGTTCCGATACCCGCCCTCCTATGCTCGATAGGACTGATTACGAATCATGGTCACAACGAATCCGATTGTACTGTAGGGGAAAGGAAAATGGATTGCAAATTCTTCAGTCGATTGATCAAGGACCATTTGAGCTTGGAACCACAAGGAATACACTTGGAACTACCCCTGAGGGAGGTGTTCTTCTTGGACCAGAAAGACCTCGTACTTATGATGATCTTAGTGACACGGAGAAGAAACGATACGATGCAGATGTCCGTGCAACCAACATTGTGCTTCAAGGATTACCCAAAGACATCTACAAGCTCATCAATCACAACATTGAAGCAAAGGCAATTTGGGACAACGTCAAAATGCTTCTCGCAGGTTCTGAACTCACCAAAGAAGACAGAGAATCTCAGTTGTATGATGAATTTGAACGGTTCAAGATGCTTCCAGGTGAACCCCCCCCCCACCCCCCCACCCACAGTGAAACACATCAATGAATACTATGGTGTTGATTTCACAAGTTGGTCTTTGGACATGAGAAATACAGTATGACAATGCAACATTCAGTCTAAACTCAATGCTGTGGTAAACAACATATCACTTGAAATGGGATCGGTTTGTGATCCGCCATTAAACTCAAACAAAGGTTCAAAAGCAGTCGATATCATAAAACAAGTTATTACGCATACTTAAAACAACATGAGAAGCATGCTGCACAAGATCGACTGATTATTGAAAGAATCACTCCAACCACTAATGATCAACTTGCATTTGTCTCAACTGTTCAACCCTATGCCCAATCGTCACATGTCCAGTCTCACCAATATCCCTCTTCATCCGCAGCACCTCAGTCACTTCAGCATCCACAATTTCCTGAAACATCACAAATTGATTCTGGACACTCCCAAACTGATGAAATACTTGACAACCTCACCAAACAAATGGCACTCCTTGCCCAATCCTTCAGAGCAACTCTTCCTCAGACAAACAATCAACTTCGAACCTCGTCTAACACCCGCAATCAAGCAACAGTTCAGGATGGAAGGATCGTGGTTCAAAATGTTCAAGGGCGACAGAATCAGAATCAGAATCAGAGGTATTTTGCTCGGGGGAATGGTGCAGCAGGCAATGGGGGAGCACAGCATAGAGCTGGGAATGCCAATGCAGGTCAAGGAAAACCGATCAAGTGTTATAACTGTAATGGGCTTGGACATATTGCACGGAACTGCACTCAGCCGAAGCGTCCACAGAATTCTGATTACTTCAAGGACAAGATGCTGCTAATGCAAGCTCAAGAGAATGGTGCAGTGCTGGATGAAGAAGAACTACTCTTTCTGGCTGGTGAACAGGCTAACACTTTTGATGCAGATGTGGATAATCAACCAGTCCAAGACTTAGCTCTGAATGAGGACAACATTTTCCAGGCAGATGAATGTGACGCTTTCGATTCAGATGTTGATGATGAACCGACTGCTCAGTCTATATTCATGGCCAATTTGTCCTCAGCCGGGCCAGCAAATCTGCAAGCTGGTCCATCTAATGCATCAATCTTATCTGAGGTCGTACAGATCGTTCTCTGGTATTTGGACTCAGGCTGCTCAAAACATATGACTGGAGATCGCTCACGGCTCAGGAATTTCGTGAAAAAGTTTATCGGGACTGTTCGATTCGGAAACGACCATTTTGGTGCAATTATGGGTTATGGGGATTATGTCATTGGTGATAGTGTAATTTCCAGGGTATACTATGTAGAAGGACTTGGACACAACCTTTTCTCTGTCGGTCAATTTTGTGATTCAGATCTTGAAGTTGCCTTCAGAAAGCACACATGTTTCGTCCGAGACTTAGATGGTGTCGACCTTATTAAAGGAAGTCGTGGCACGAACTTATACACCATTTCTGTTGAAGATATGATGAGGTCCTCTCCCATTTGCTTACTGTCTAAAATAAAAAACCAAAAGCCTCCTTGAACAAATCTTGGATATTGGATCGCCGCCTGAATCACTTAAACTTTGGCACCCTCAATGATCTTGCTCGTAAAGATCTTGTTAGAGGCTTACCTCGGTTGAAGTTTGAAAAGGATCATTTGTGTTCTGCATGCCAACTTGGAAAGAGCAGGAAAGCTACCCATAAACCCAAGACGATTAACACCATTATGGATTTATTCTTATTTTAAAGTTTCACACCTTTCACATGGATTTATATGCGCATAACCTCTGATGAGTGCAGAGTATTAATGGAAAGAAATACATTCTAGTTATCGTTGACGACTACTCCAGGTTTACATAGGGTGAAGTTTTTTTGAGATTAAAAGGACGATGACTTCCGCTTACGTAATCATATCTGTAAAAACTTCAAGTCTGGGATCTCAACATAAACGACACTTCTGTCGTTCTGGTAGTTAGAGACTGATAATGGCACCGAATTCGTTAATAAAGATTTGATTGATTACCATGAAAGCGTTGGCATTATCCACGAGAAGACCGTTCCGAGAACTCCTCGGCAAAATGGCATTGTTGAGTGACGGAACCACACTCTTGTTGAAGCTGCTAGGACTATGCTGATCTTCTCTAAGGCTCCATTATTTCTTTGGGCAGAAGCTGTTGCTACTGCCTGTACACACCAAAACGATTCCCTATACATACTCTTCACGATAAAAACCCAATGAACTTGTGCATGACAAGAAACCGGATCTTTCGTTTCTGACGTGTTTTTGGGGCTCGTGTGCTACCCAACAATACGATAAGTGAAGATTTAGTAAACTTAAAAGCTAATAACCAGACATTGGCGTTCTTTGGCGATTACGCACAAACAGGAAAGGGTTACCGAATCTACAATCAAACGCACCCAACAAATCTATGGAAAACTATTTCCACGTTACATACGATGAGCTGACTAGGCAACGGCTCTGTACACTTCGAATCCAGGACCCGACACCCTTATCCTTTTGACTCCTGGACTATCAGTTCTAGGGACTCGTACCAATCCTCTTCTGCAGCTCCTTATGTCCTCATGACCAATATGGAACTGAGATTTTGTTCCAGCTATGTATTGTCTATGAATATTTTAAGACTTCTACGGTTGATCGTCTGGTACCCCCTGCTCCTGCAGCTCAAGCTCCAGTCAACCCTACCGGTCCATCAGTATCCATCCCCATTGATCAAGAGGCATCATCGGGAAGTCATTCACCATAGTTCTCAGGATCATCATCTTATCTAATGTGCATCATGGTGTTGCAGCTGAACATTATGTTGAAATAAATCCGTTTGTCAGCTGATCTCGCACCCTTCGTTAACACTTTTGCTCCAGACCCAAGCTCTGACGCATCATCATCCAGGGACTTTACGATATCTGAATCTACCCAATCCACTCAACCTCATGAACATCTCCGAAAATGAACCGACTCCCATCCGATTGATAATATTATTGGGAACCCTTCTCGACATGTATCCACCTGTAAACAGCTTGCTACCGATGCCTTGTGGTGCTTCTACAATTCTGTACTGTTGAAAGTCAAACCGAAAACTTCAAATCTGCTGTCACTAAAGATTGTTGGTTTGAGGCCATGCAAGATGAAATCCATGAATTTGATCGACTGCAAGTATGGGAATTAGTACCACCTCCGGACTGTGCCATGATTATTGCTCTCAAGTGGATATACAAGGTGAAACTTAACGAGTATGGTGATGTGTTTAAAAACAAGGCACGATTAGTAGCTAAAGAATATCATCAAGAGGAGGGATTGATTTTGAGGAATCCTTCGCCTTGGTTGCCAGACTTGAAGCTATAAGAATCTTCATTGCCAATGCTTTCAGCAAAAACATGATGGTCTATTAAATGGATGTGAAGACTGCATTTTTAAATGGCGAGCTTAAAGAAGAAGTCTATGTCAGCCAACTAGAGGGCTTCATTGACCCAGATCGTCCGAATCACGTCTATCGTCTGAAGAAAGAACTTTACGGCTTGAAGCATGCATCACGGGCGTGGTATGACACTCTGTCGAAGTTTCTTCTGGCTCAAGGATTCTCCAAGGGTGTAGTTAATCCAACCTTATTCATTTGAAGAATAGGCAAACACACTCTTCATGTTCAAATATATGTTGATGATATTATATTTGTCTCGACTGATCCTAAAGATTATGACTGTTTTTTTATTGAAATGAGCTCTAAATTTCAAATGTCGATGATGGGTCAAATGTCCTTTTTCTTAGGTCTCTAAATTTCTCAGAATCCCAGAGGCATTTTCATAAATCAATCTAAATATGCTAATGAGATTTTAAAGAATTTTGATCTTCTTAAAAGTGACCATGTAGACACACCCATGATGGAGCGGACAAAACTAGATGAGGACCTCTTAAGAATCCCTGTTGATCAGACTCGATATCAAGGTATGGTTGGATGCCTGATGTATCTCACAGCCAGTAGACCTGACCTGGTTTTTGCTGTGTGCATGTGCGCTAGATATCAATCTAAGCCCACTAAAAAGCACCTGGAAGTAGTTAAACGGGTCTTTCGGTATATCTAAGGAACCATCAACATGGGTCTTTGGTATCCGAAAGACACTGCCATGGCACTAAGAGCATACGCATATGCAGATCATGCAGGTTGTCAAGACACTAGAAGAAGCACATCTGGAAGTGCTCAGTTCCTTGGTGATAAGTTAGTAAGCTGATCATCAAAGAAGCAAACTAGCACGTCCATCTCTTCAACAAAGGCTGAATACATTGCTATGTCTGGATGCTTGCTCTGCACTAACCACCGCCCCCATTGCAATTGGGATCCAATGTATCTAAATCTCCATTTTTGCCTTTGTTCAAATGCAGATCGTACAGATTCGTTTCTGCTCTTAATTGGACTCAGTGCTGCGCTCAAATATATGACCTGGAGATCTGCTCACGAAGAGGGGCTCAAGAATTCGTGAAAAAGTTTATCAGGACTATTCGATTCGACACGTGACCATTTTTTGGTGGCGCATTATGGGTTAGGGGATTATCGACATTTCAGACCATGATGTAATTTCCAGTGTATACTATGTAGAAGAGTACCTTGTGGACACAACTTTTTCTCTGTCGATCATTTTTGTGATTTCAATCTTGAAGTTTGCCTTTAGAAAGCACATCATGCAGTTTTTGGTCCCTGTACTTCCTAAGTCCTTCTCATTCAAGTATAACGTATTTATAAGGTTAAATCAAGTCTCAGAATTGGCAAAACTGGTCCTTATAGTGGTATAAGCCTAGGAAACATTTAGCAAATTACACATAAGTCCCTATACTCACACAATATTGACAATTTTGACCCTTTGAGTTAAAATAAATTTAACTCCTCATCAAATTGTAACCCCGTTAAATACCAACACCTTTAATCAATGAATTATTTTGAAATGCCCGATCAGTGACATAAATTTGAAAACACTCTCCCCCTCAATCAATGACTCGTTTTCTATTTAAAGAGTTGTAGTCGTTGATTGAGGGTCAAATTTTGAGAAATGCAAGACCGATTGATTTTCAAATAACACATTTCCACCACTTACGACACAAATAATGTCCTGAAGAATCAAAGATGAAAAATCATTTGTATAAACAGAAGACTTCTCTTCCTGATCAAGAAATAATGCACTGAAGCGTACATTAGATCGAGGGTGCACGGATATAAAGTAATCGATGCCCGGGAGAACTTAATCACCCGTTGTTAGGAACAACCGTCTTTTTGGCGACATGCTTTCCTCATTTTGAGAGCCGGGTTGCAAATTAGAAATAATAAGTTAGGTATTCTTTCTTGCAAGCTGTGTAGAGAGTTGCATGATACTTTATTCAAGTGTGTTGTCATTTGGTGGTCCTAGAGTGTTTTCAATGTGCATGTTTGTCATCTCATTCCAAGGTCGACTTAGGTTAACCTTTGAATTGACTAATTCTGCTTTAACACCATATATCTGCATGTATGTCGTGTCGTTGGATCTATATGTACAGATACTATGGCTGAAATAAATGTCCCGGCTGATAATGTTCCTGCTGACCAAACCCTTGCCATTGCACCACCAGCCTGATCTAATGATGATATTTTGCCTCCAAGCAAGTGGGTGTCCATTGGCAAGAGTAACAGTGTGCTTGACGCTTAGAAATCCCAGAGGAATCCTATCTTCTCGATGGTTGTGGCCCTTCTGAGAAACACTAATTTCTTCAGAGCTTTCATGGCCTCCTCTACGATTCCTTCTATCTACATTCAGCAGTTTTGGGATACGATGCGTCATGATTCATCTACTAGATTGTACAGCTGTCAGCTGGATGAGCAATGGTTCACATTACACAAATAAATTCTCAAAGACGCACTCGATATCACTCCATCCAATGACAACAACCCTTTTGTGGCACCACCCTTGAGTGATATTGTCATCGAGTATGTAAACACTCTTGGATATCCCAACACTCTGCGAAATGTATCTGCAATGTCGGTCAATGCTCTCTATCAACTTTAGAGAGCTGTCCTATCAATGATTAATATGTGCCTGGCAGGTAAGACTGCTGGATATGACAGGCCATGACATCTGGTACTTCAGATTCTTTGGGGTATCGTTCATCGCTCCAACATTGACCATGCTGAAAGAATCTGGGAAGAGTTTGTTCAATCCATACAAATTTTCCTCACTGACAGGAAGAACTTAGCTACAGAGTCACGTGGAAAGAAGAAATCTCTTCTTCTGGTTATCCTGAATGTTCGATTCACAAAACTTATCATTCATCATCTGAGAAGCAAGCACAACATTCACCCAAGACCCGGTTCCCCTCTTCACTACTCACATGATGAGAGTGTGCTCAATGCTCTCAGGTACTCTGGAAAGGACGGAAGGGTAACATTTGGCATGCCAATACCTGATGCTCTACTCACCAATGAAATTAGAACTGCTCCATACTACAGTGGATATCTGGAGCAAGTTGCCGCGTATCAACGGTATTTGGCTGAAGAGCAAGCTGCTACCAAAACTGCTAAGCAGACCAAGCCCTCCAAACCAAAAGCAACTAAGCCAGCAAAACCAGCTGAATCGCAAATGAAAGACCAAGGCAGAAAGCGTAAACCTGCCAAGGAGACAACTGATGCACCTCCTCCCGCCAAACGTTCTAAAGCGGGTAAGGTGATGAAGAAGCAGTCGCAAAAGAGTTCCCTACAGCTGGTTGATGAGGGTGATGATGAAGGTGTTCCAGAAATGGAACCTAGGTTCGATGATGAAGAAGCTGATATGCAAAAGGCTGTGGAAGAGAGTTTAAAGGATGCTTACCCGGCACGTCAGGGTCCACTTCCACCGGTGGTGTTCAGGGAACCTGAACCTGGAAAATTTCAACCACTTCCGGAGGTACAAGGTAAGGGGAAAGAGAAAGTCGATGAACAAGCTGCTCACGTCCTACTCAACCTTCAGACACCGAAGAAAAAGAGCCCTGCTGAACAATACATTTTCTAGAGGCGCGTATCCTACCACTACAGAACCCTATGGTCTCGCCGAATCTTCATCATTATATGCGGAACTGGGTCTAACTGAATGCGAGACGAATTTTGTATAAGGGAAGTATTCCTTGAGATTAACACGAAGCTCAAGAGGAACGGCTAGGCTGGAACAAACCCTGATGGTAAGATGAAGGCCAGGCTAGATAAACCTGGTGGATGTTGCCGTGGATCAACCTCATCAAGTCATTGGTTCACGCTGGACCAAACTGGATCACATGGACTTAGGAGCGCTGAAGCCTAATCACAGCAAAAACCCTGAAACAAATGGAATGAAAATATCACTACAACTGCTTACCCGATGTTAGGGAGGAATCTCAAAGCTTCCAATGACGATCAAGTGTTCTTGAAAGAAACTGCTAACTCAACAGGAAACCATGTCTTCTCTAAAACATCTTGATAGGGAAATCAGCTTCACCAATCAGTTCCTTGAGGAGAAGTCACAGGAAGACGAACCTAACAAAACCAACACTGAATCGGAAGTACAATCAATGGTTACGGTTCCTATTTATCAGGACACTTCTTCTGTCCCTCTAATGACCTCTCCAATAATTGATCTCACAGTGTATCAACCAGCCTCTTTCAACGATTTCATGCCCAATTTCAAACTATTCAACAACTAAACAACAACAACAACATCACTTCCACCACCACCACCTCAACCACAACAAAGCACAGCATATCCAATCATCATTAATCGCATTGGTGAGCTTGAACGACTTATCGCAGATCTGATGCAAACTAACAAAAGCTTGGAGGAAAGGTTGGACAAACGTGGGTCCAAGATGTGCGCATTGGAACAAACTTTGATATTAAACAATGGTGAGCCTATAGTAGATGAACGTTGTCACTAATTGACAGGTGACTGGGCAATGCAAGCCCCTCTCCGTAGACGCTTTAGTGATCTGTCGGCCGTTGATATGAAGCTAGCTCTTCACCAGCGCATGTATGAAGACGAATCTTATGAGACCCATAAAGACCATAAGAACTTATTTGATGCTCTGCAGAAGTCTCTGGAGCGTGATCATTCTGACCAACTTGCATCAAATCTAAAAGAAGCTCGCCTTATAGAAAGTAGAAGAAACGCTGCAATCTTCAGAACATTCATCTGGGTTCCTCTAGTACAGCCACCTCCTCCACTCACCTCTAGCAGGTGGTTATGGTGCTCCCCCAGGGTACTTCTGGTGGCTCAAGTTTGTTTTCTTAGTTGCCCCCACCTCTCTGAATCCATACTCAGGTCTCAGGGGTTTCTCCAGGAACCAGGGGGTCAAGCTCTAAGCTCGTCCAAAGTACGCAGACCTTGCTCAACAAATCTATGGCCTTGGACTACAATAACACTCAATATGAGTTCAAATTGGCATCACTGGATGTCAAAGAGTCTTTCCTACAGAATCTATTGATGCAGGCATTGATTTATTTCGAACGAATTGGTTAATTTGTCTGATGTCGAAAAGACTCTGGAAATAATCATTCACCAAAGGCTGACTCAAGAAAAGATTGGTGGAAATCACTTCCAGAAGAAGATAGGCCTGCAACCCTTGAACCTACTTGGATTATTCCTTCCTCCAATACGTCAGATGTAGTAAACAACTAGGCTGCTGAGAACACACTACTTGGAACTACCGTCAAGTGGATAAGACCTCGCTTACACAAGCAGATCTCGAAGGACAGGCTTATGAAGTTGTCAAACCGTTCTACCCAGATGTCATTCACCTTCAGTTCCAGATGGAGGAGTGTCACAAGCTGCTTACAGATCAGGTAGACTGGACGAATCCTGAAGGCAATCAAGTCAGAATCAACGTCAACCGTCCTCTTCCTCTTGGTGGTCCTCCAGATCGTCTAACCATCCAAACTCAATTCTTCTTTAACAAAGACTTGGAGTACTTGAGATACGACAACAAGGGAAGCTGTCCAGCACTATCAATCTCCAAGATGAAAGCGGCTCGGTATCCTGACTTTGGCCTTGAACTTCTCGTGCCGGAACAAATGTGGATTGAAGATGTGTGCTCCTACGATATAAGTGCCAAATATGGTATCGCACACTGGTGGTTTACTCGTCAGAAGTTCTACATTGACAGACATGATGCTCCATCTCGTCGAAAAGAAGTCAGATCAACCATGCGGATCCTTAGCGTCATCCGAATCAAAGCTTATTCACGATATGGCTATGACTACTTAAGTGAGATTGTCCTCCGCAGGGCTGACTACCAAGAGCACACCATTGCTGAAAAAGATTTCAAGAACCTGTATCCAAGCGACTTTGAAGATCTGAATATACTCAGGGTCATCTCGATCATCTTCCTGGTTCTGACAAACGCATGCTATCCACTACTGTCAAGCTCTGGACTCGCAACTTGGTGATTCGTCAACGGGTTGAAGACTTTCAACTTGGTATTGAAAGCTACCAGAAGCAATTGAACCTCACCAAACCAGGATGGGACGTTATAGGATATGAGTTCAAGCATGATTACATCATCATTAAGTCTCCACGAGCTCTTGTGTTCCCGGTCAACTCCAAGGAACGAAAGATCATGCGGTACAATGAAATCTACAAGTTTAGTGATGGGACAATGTCACGTATTCTGGAAGCACTGGATTACAAAGTTAAAGAATATCAGATTAAGAGATTCAATCCGGGAATGAATACGAGGTTTTGGACTCAGAAGGACGTGACGAGGAGCAAAGAGTTCATGGCGGCTATTGAAAGGCGGCTGAAGACGAGAAGGATCTTCCGGAATTTAGAATGCTTTGTTGGTGGAAGAGTTTGTGATATTGACTACAGACTTCTTCAGAGAACGGAATGACATCGTCATCCCATTCAAAAGGTCAATATCATGTGTAATATATTATTCTATTTGTACAATAACTAGTAGTGTAATAACAGCATGTTATGTGTCAGGGTAAGAAATTTTTCTTGAATTTTTCACTTAAAATCCTTCATATACATCATACCTAACACTAACCGAATCCCTTATATATTGAGGGGGAGCATGAATATGTTCCATTATCGGCTTGTATAAATCAGACGCATTTTTCTCCCAAATTTTTCCTAAATTAAATCACCTGAGATCTAAAATCTCAACGGATTTAAAATTTTTGATCGGGGGAGAGAATGTGATTTTAATATGAAAATCTGATAAAAATGTGATCTTTTGGACTCAAAAAGTATGCTCTCCCATATGTGCTAAAATCTTTCGAATATCGATGCACATATTGAGGGGGAGCGAATGGAAATTGTAGAAATACCAAAGACCGACCCTGTAATTACTTTATCGGAGTTATAAGGATGGTAAGGTTAGGTATTAGTTCTCACGATCCCGCCAGAGTCGGAGGGATCTACCCAGGGACAACTCACTAGTTAGTGTAGAAGTCCTTAGGTATGATTACAAAAGGAGTAATGTGAATAAGGGAATAGTGCGGACTAAGATGGAGCTAGTACTGGAAAATACCCAACAAGGTACTTGTAATGAAGTCTCGGTAAGCACTGAAGGGGTTGAAGAATGAAAAAGAAATGTTAAGATAAAGGGTGAAAAGAAAGCAGCCCTCCTTTAACATTAGGCAGAAACCGGGTCAATACATATGCTGTCAGAATCACATGGTTGATTGCTGACATGGAAGACAAGTATCATGGACCCAGTGATACGCTGCACAACCCTCCCTAGCCACTCAGAATCTCTCAAAAGATTTCTGTTTCAATTGTCACGGAGACTTAACACGTAATCTACTGACTCTCTCACTCCGAGTTAGTCGGTATTGAAAAGGTGGCAGTCTGCTCCAGCCTCCGCTCACTTAAATCAAAACGCACTATTGAGTCTAGAGCCTAGAGATCATCAATTAATCTCGTTAGGACACAATTCAAATGTACTTGTTTATCACACACTGTGAAAACAAGTAATGTATAATCAGAGTCCTACGCATCATCCTTGTGATTTTGCCAGAACATCCGAGTGATACTTATGTACTCACAATGAAGATGGAAATCCTGCTTGAGCTAACATCAAACAAGCTCATGGTAGGTGACTTGTGAGATCCTTTATGGGTCAAACTTGTGACACTGGATATCGAATCGGTCCAGATTTTTGAATTGACGATTGACGAATTTTGATAAATGCTTAAAACTCTCGATATGTCACAAAAATCAATTTCTCGAGTGACACATCGATTGATTTTCAAATCAATTTTCATCCTCGATCGGTAAGATAGTAACTAACCGATTCACTCTTATCGTGTTGTCTGCTTTGAGACGTTCCGATTAAGAGAACAGACAAGTAAGGAGATTCTGATGTTTATGCATTAGAAGATCCGATACTGATGCTGGAAATCCTGTCAAGGAGATTCTTCTTAAGATTGAATCTACCTGATCACAGGTCGGTCCTCACGGATTCGAAGGTTACTCCAACCAAACATGGGCGAATGACAAAGCCATATTCGTCCCATAACTTTATTGCTAACTGTTTTATTACAGGTTCATATAAAGATGGAGATGGCGTCAACCTGTTCTAGCAGAGTCAAGTTCATAGCCACATGCTCATACTAAGAACGTCAATGACTTCGCATCATTCAAGAAGAATGACCTAAAGCTTCCGCAACTCTGATATCAACTTCTTCATTAGTACATGAAAGTAATAAAGTTATGAAGTGATGAAGTTACACAAATACTAAGTCATGGATTCAAGATTGCAACAAGTATGAGCATGTCGACCCAAAAGTCACGAGCACACAAAGTAAAAGAACACAAAATGATGATTAGAGATTAAGATTGGCTGATGATCTCAAGAATGTTCAAGATCACATACAAGGACAAGCCTAATGGAACAAGCTAAAGCTTAAAGTCAAAAGATCACTACATTTTGTACAAAGAAACCAATGAATGAAGAATCAAAGATTACGAGCTACTGTCATTAGATCAAGACTTAGAATGCTAGAATTCAAACTGTATTTTTTGGGGTGACCTCCCTTAGGGGGAGATTGTTAGGTTTACGAAAAAGACTCGGTCACCCCGTGTATTGTCTAGAATAGCATAGCTCGTAGTTTAATCGTTAGCGTATGACTTATGGTGTTGGGCCGGGTCTTTACCCACATGTTAGCCTAATCCATAGCCCACTTAGGGCACTTAAACTCTTGTATTTAAACACCCTTTCCAGCCATAGGAAGGGTTGGTTGTTCATTTTATCACAAACATACACTAAGTGATTTTCTCTCACTAGAACTCCCCATTTTCTCTCTCTATAATTGGCCAACCCTCTAATCCAGGCTTGTGTTATGATATCCAATATCCTACATTACCTTACGAATCAATGTTTTAGAAGCCAACAAAGCTTGCATACGGTTGTAGACATCTGGTGAGGCTTAGATTGATCAGTAATTGAGAAAGCGGAAACATCTGGCGTGGCTGCAAACCTAATAGGTTGCCTCGCCAAAGCGCAGACATTCACGGCTTTAGTCAAACCTGTTTAAATACATCACAGCCTCTTTTCGTTCATAGTTAGCTTTATAAAAACCATATGAGTATAACTCATTAGGTAGTATTTACCTTACGAATCAATGGTTTAGAAGTCAACAAAGCTTGCATACGGTTGTAGACATCTGGTGAGGCTCAGATTGATCAGTAATTGAGAAAGCGGAAACATCTGTCGTGGCTGCAAACCTAGTAGGTTGCCTCGCCAAAGCGCGGACATTCACGACTTTAGTTAAACCTGTTCAAATACATCACAGCCTCTTTTCGTTCATAGTTAGCTTTATAAACACATATGAGTATAAAAAAGCATGGGTAAACCAAACAACAACGTAAGCACGCAAACATCAGTGTACATACGCGAGTGCCACCATACCACCATTTCTCAGGCTACTTATGAATGAGGCTAAGGGATCTTAAGAATATAAAAAAGTTAACATCCGGCATGACTGCAAACCTAATACTTTGCCTCGCCAAAACCCGGACAATCACAACTCTTATAATCAATAGGGACAGCTTATGAGCCTATTTCACACGGCCAAATCCAAAAGTAACGATTTCTAAGTAGAAACGACAACAACAATAGCAATACAAAAAGAAGGATATACCCGCCATGGCTACAAATTAGCTGCCCTGCCAAGATGCCGATAACCTAAACTTTATGCATTTGCCCACCAAACGCTGCCAGATCAGTTTATACACAAATGACCACAACCCGCTTTTCTTTCATCATGTTTTTCAGCTTATAAGCTTAACTACAGGCGTGTTTTGTCTCACATAAGCTAGAGTAAACTTAGACGATTATCAAAGCCAACAAACATGTAATACACCTCAAAGCCTCCCGCACACAAAACTCCCAAGACATAAAATCTTTGCCATCCTCAACAATACCAAGACCTTAGATCCAAATCTAATTTGCTATGCCTTTACTAAACCCAACCCCATCGAATTCAAACTAAATATATTTCAGTTTCACTAAATCCTCAAAAACAAAAACACCTCAAATCGGTATTCGAAATAAAAAAAAATTAAAGACAAACTTACCAAAATCCATGTGTTGGATCTTGTTTTATCAGAATTAATCGGCTCACATATGATGAAAGAAGGAGATAACCACTTTGACAAATCATGTCATACCATCGATGTGAGAGTATGGTCGGAATAACAAATCTCCAACAAATCAAAACACCCATAAAACAAACCTCACACACCCACCCAAACTCACCAACGTCACACACCGATAACCATCGCCACACACCACGAAAGGCGGCAACAAAGAGATCGGCGACATCGAAGAGAGGGTTAGGGTATATGTGGGCAAGCGGTGAGCACACACATGAATCACAGGAAAGCAAATAGATACTTGCAAGAATGAAGAGGACACATGTCGATCTACAAAATGAGGCAACACAAAAGTGGAATCCATTTGGTAAACATGCAATTAAGCCACATAACCCCTCAAATTCTGAGTGAATTTGTTAGTGGGGTTGAGCTGGTAACCGACTCACATCCTACATGAATTTATTGTTCATTATGAGAGGAGAATGAAATAATATTAGAGTTACTGTAGATTTGTGAGAGAGTACTATAACAAATGTAAGAGGAACTAAAATAACTTTTAGTATATTATATAATATAATATTTATGTAATTTTTTTTCAATAAATTGTATGATTTGGGTTATTTGGATCAACCTGAAAACCAAACCGAATTCAAATTCGGTTTTCGGTTCGGTTCGGTTCGGTTGAATTCTGATTTCATTCAGTTCGGTTTTCGAATTGACCCTAAAAAATTAACCGAATTAACCTAACCGAACAACATGATAACCGAACTGATCAACACCCCTATTCTTAAGATGTCCTGTGTAAGGTGATTATTATATAAGAGGTTATAGCAAGTGACCAACTATAAGATAAAACACAAAATTAAAATTAGAAGTTTTGACCACAATCTAATTTTACTAGTAAAAAGCTAGATCTTATCGTGTGACAAAATTGGGTCTCTCATTGATCAAACCAAAATCAAAATTCAATTGGTTTGATTAATGTTCGATGAATTTTCGTTTATAAATTTGGTGGAAGAAAAATTGAAAATACATGTGTGTTTTATTGGGTGGATCACGACCTATAACTCAGTCGCAAACAAAACATGAGCGGGTAACGCTCATGGCCAAGAAGCATGCGCATAAAGGATACCGCTGCACATTCAGCGCCGCGGCTCATAGACTGGACGCGGTGCGTATAACCACCGTCCACGTCAACCTTACGGAACACTCCTCCCGTGCAAACCAACAGTGAGTGACTAGATTCCAAGTCACGAGTCATGTGAACCGCCCAAAAGGGAAACGACACATACACTAAAGAAAAGTGCAGACCAAGCTTTCCCTAAACGGCATAGAATTCGTTACTTGTGAAGGTACGGACGGCAAGTACAACCATAAATCAAATAGTAACAATAAGAAGGCATGACAAGATAGTGATAGTACGAGCAGGCTATTACCCATCAAGTAATAGCAAGCCACATCATACGTCATCCCCGAATAATGACAAGAGGAAGCCCACTATAAATACCAAGCCCTTTGGTATTCAAGCTCAGGTTCTTTCTCATTACAACACATACTACTACTCTCTCCTGATCTTAATCTTTACCTCACCTTAACGAGTACTAATTCTCACGCCCGAGGTCGATCGTAGGAGTCCCTCTCACGGTAAGACTAATGGTGTTTCTATCTTAGCAGATTCTAAACTCAAGATATCATCCAATCTTACCTAAATTCATACCACTAAGCAGCGGTATACAACCGCTCTTAGTCTTAAGTGATACTGTCTTATTCTTGTATCATCAATGGTTTTTTTTACTTTTCATAGATAAGTTAATAAAATTTACCATCATGTTCAAAACTTTGAGGTTAATCTTAAATTCAATTGTATGAAAATAAGTGTAAAAATTCTTAATTTTCATTCATTATAAAGTTTAACAAATACTTTTTCCGTCTCACTATAAATGTTTAATTTTAACTTTTTAAATTTTTTCAACTTTGATTTTAAATTTAATTTTTTTTGTTATATAATACTTGATGTAAAATATATGAATGTAGTATGTTTTAAATATATTTTTATTGGTATAACTTTCATCAAGTATTATCAAGGTTATAAATAGCGTGAAGCGTGACGTAGCGGCATAGCCAAGCCTCAAGCTTTAGCGTGAGGCGTAGCGACATGGCGTTTTTAAGGCGGCAAAAAATATTTATAGATTTATAGATTATATCATAGTTTAGAATAATATGAGTAGTAAATATTATTAAATTCAAGCATCAATCCAAAATATTAGTAAATCCAAGCATAAATCTCAAATTTTAGAAAATCATTTAAACACTTCAAAAAAACTCGCCACGCTATGCGCTATAGCACGCTTTATCACGCTATATGACACTATATTGCACGCCACGCCTAGAGACGACGCCTTGATCTGTTTCGTAACGTGGAGGCCACGCTTCGCACTATGACGCCGCTATAGCGCGCTATTTAGAACCCTGAGTATTATATAACAAAAAAAAGTATTTAAAAATACTAACTTCAAAAAGTCATAAAAAATAATGAGAGATAAAAAAACATATACTATTTTAAAAAATATAAAAAATAAATAAATTCTATTGCTCAAGTAAGTTTCTTCGAAAAAGTGTCACTCCACACGTTTTTGTCAGATTTAGTAAAAGAAAAAGAATATACGCGTGACCAACCAATTTCAGTACCAATAATTAATTTGACTTTATAAGGACGAGCACTTATACACATGGTGGCTTTGGTTTTATAAGCTGAAGTGCTTATAAAACAATTTTTAATTCTCTTTCGGTTAATTGTAGCTCCTTGGAGTTTTCTCTGTGTCTCCTTTATACTCGTTTCACTCGTTCGTGTTGTTAGAATTTACTAAATCTATTTGTTAGGGGTACATGTGGATGACCTCGTTTTTTTCTTTAGATGTTCTTTTTCATACAATAAAAACATTTAGATAGGGTTTTGAAATGCAAAAATGTGCGTGATAAAACAATATTTCCAAAGCGTGTTTCTATATTTTAGGGTTACCCTTAGGAATAAAAATGAATTAACTTCTTCCTATGCTCATTGATATTAGATTACTTTTATCAGTCACCGCAAAAAAACATCTCCTCACCGGCCACATCAGCGCCACATCAGTTTTCTCTTTCCTACTTTTTATCCTCACTATCTCTTACACTTCACTATTATCAATCACAATACCCTTCACCGGACAACCCATTTTTTATTAACTAAAACTTTTATTCAATAATTAAAAACGATTACATAAACTTTTATTCAATACATAAGAAGTTTATAACTTTAGACAAAAAAACAAAGAGAATACATTAATAAACATTCCACCCCTGATCAAAAAAGCCTATGTTTTTAGGGAATTGATTTACACACTCACACTTTTGAATGAGACACTCTTTTGTATGCATTACATATTTGTACAATGTTTACAGTATTTTCTGACTGGCTGCTTGTTCACTTGAGTGTTATAATCAATAAAAAAATTCAAATCCCTAAAAAACAGCAAATATCTTCTATTAGGTTGGATAGAGTGGTGATGACAAACTCATCATCCACCTCAGCGCCACATCAGACTCACTCACACTCACCTTTAACCCGTAATGGTCACCACTCACTCACCATAACTTACATTTCATTAAAATACTCACTTTATACAAAATATACCTCACTAAATGCCTTAAACACACTCACAACCAAAATAAACTCACCATTCACACACACGCTCACGCGTGACTTTTTGGAGTGGAGTGGGAAGTCACTCGTGACTTGATAACTCACTCATGACTTGGGAAGCCACTCCACCCAACACTTTTATAAAATCATAACCTTACATCAGTACAATTTTGCTTGTTTTAAGAAATATAGCAACTTATTTGACCTTTTTAATCAAACCATATCCATTATGCCAAAAAGCTTAAATTGGAATTTTAAACAAATTAAATTCGGACTTGTTTTGTCATGCTATCAAATGAGCCGCCAAAATCATTTTCTACCTTTTTTTTATAACTAAATCATTTTCAACCTGAACCCATTGTCTTCTAAAAAATCATAAAAACAGGGTTCATACTTCATAACAGAGGTAGAGGCGCGTGGAGCATGTGGGATTTGTTCACGACAACAACATAAGAGCGTCGATTAACCTTTCGGCATGAACACTCCTTCCACCACTCCCGCCGCAGTAAAAAACAAACTGATCAAACAAATCATGTGCGTGGAGTGCATGAGGTTTGCTTACGGCAGAAAAAGTGGCGCGTGAAGCGCGTGAGGCGTTATATACGGCGAGAATACCTTGTATCCTTACTACACATGCACGCACTTCCGTCAGTGATAACATATCCGCCGTGACAAATGTTAAAGAATGCACAAACACAAAAATATTCTTCCATCGTATCAAACTTATAAATACCAATATATAACTAAAATGAAAGCTAACCCTTAAATCTTGAAGAAAATATTATTTTTCCGGTAGCAATAAAGATCAATCAAGTTCTTTGTATTTCGGTCAAACATGATGACATAGACGGCGGTAAGGTTGGTCCAATGATGATTTGGGGTTTAGTATCTGGGAGTATTGGAGGAGATGAATGTAACATCCTAAAATCGGTTTTTAGGTATTTTATGACAAGAATGCAACGTGAATGAGTTTGACTATGACTTTTATAAGTTAATGGCCTCTCGTGATTGGTTAGTCAAACCCGATAGTCAAACTTAAGTTAAATGTTATTCAAAGTGGTTAGTATATGTTTATGAGAAGTATTATATGACCCAAGTATAAGAGAAAAGAACTTGAGGGACCTAAGTTGCCAAAATTCCAAACTGGTACTAGAATCTCCAGGTTTTAGTACTAGAACCTTCAGGTTTTAGCCTGCAGGGACCATTCATGCCAGAAATGCAAACTTGTGCCATATTTATGAGATATAATCTCATATCTTCCATAATAATATTCTAGAAATTTATAGTTGGTGTGTGTGTGTCGTGAGATGGAGAAATGAAGGAAGAACAAATATTTTCCAAATGCTAAATTGAGTGTGGGATAATGTTCTAACCCAAGAAATAGGTCTATAGCAATCATCCATCACAAGTAAGTAAGCTTAATTAATGTTTAGTCACAAGTTATGAGTTAGGGTTTATGTACCCAATTTGGGGGTTTTGGGTAAAAAGTGTTTTAAAGTAAAGATATGATGTTATAATAATCATGGGTTAAGTTGTATTGAATAAAGTAAGTAATTTTAGGGGGTTTTGTGATATGATCATGACTTGATCATACAAAGGTTAGTATTGAGATGGGTATGTATTGGGTAAGGCTAGAAACCCCTTTAATTGTTAAGTTTATAAAGTTTTTATGATTTGTGATTATTCATGGTTAGGGTCTAAGAGGATGATGATGATGATGATGATTAATAATAAGCTTAGCTTGGATCTAAGGTAAGTAAAATGATTATAACATGTTATATTGAATTTTGATATATATGTGTTATGTGTATGATTGAACTATGGTAAAGGATGTTTGGATTTATGGTGTTGAATTAAAGAAGAATGAGGAGCTAGTTGGCCTAACTAGCCAAGTATGTGTTAGACTAGCGTGGAACTAGTTAAGGTATGTGATGACTAGATGAGTTGTTATAAAGATGGTTTAAGTAATGATATTTGTGTTATAATGTGAATGTTAATGGTATAAGTGCTTTATGCAAGCGATGATATGATTTAGTCCTTTGGACTACAAATAGAATGAATGTAATGCTTATATGGATGAATGAAGCATAATGCCATGTTATTACTCGTTTTACTTACTAAGCGAAAGCTTACGTGTTTAAGTTGCAATGTTTTGTAGGTCTAATGTGAAGAAGGTAAGGCCTTGGAATAAGGCACATGGCTTATGAGAGTATATGTTGGATTATGCATATGAAGTAAGTGTTAGTAGCCGAGCTCGAATCGATGTTGAACCCCCAAGTAAAGTAAAATGGTTTGTAAATGTTCTTGTCAAGTGTTAAGGTCTTTTGTATGGTCTTGTTATATAAATTGATGCAAATGGGTCAAAGTGCACCAAAGGAGTGTACAGAAAATGGGTCATGTTGTTTTGGTTGTAAAAACTAAACCGCAAAGAGTTAGAAGGCGTGCCACCCGCCGTTTCAAAGTAATTGAGTCTAGTTTCAGTTAGTAATACTTCTAAGAGGTGAATGATAATCTATTTTGGTCAGTTTATAAAAGAGTGACAGCAGGTCTGTTTTGGTATGTCGTTTTCGCGAAAAGTTTTTAATTTTTTGTCAAATTTAGAGTCGAAAAAGGGCGTTTCAATGAATGTGGTGTGGAATTAGAGATGGAGGAAAAAACAAGTTTTAGGTTTTAGACTTGTGAGTAGTTGGAAAGAATGTTGTTCTTAGAGCGGTAGGTACCATAACACCATTAACGCCAACACATCAGCGTCGCATTAGCTTTAACACCATAACACCAACACCTCAAAATACCCCTGGTATCATAACACCATTAACACCATTTTTTGGGACCCATCACTTTTTCTTTTTTCTAATTTTTAAAACAAACTAATTTCATTAAATTAAAAATACAAATTACAATCCTAAAAAAATTACATTTGAATTTTTTTTTTAAAAATTCGGAAAAAAAACATACGAAAATTAAATAAAATACGCCCTAACGAATACCTCAAGGGTTATTTTTGGGGTTCCGATACAAGTTATATTTGGCTCGAATAGCTCGTTTTTGCTCTTCGATAAAATAGGCGTCGTCGTCCGACAAATCTTTCGTGCTAATAGCTAGAAATTTCATCTCTTCCAAACGCATCACCGTGCGGTCTTTTTCTTTTGCCACTTCGAACGCGGCTTCGGCGGCTTCTCGTTTGAGAGTCGTGCTCATGTTGACATGTTCGGGTTCGCGGGTTAGCGTGTTATTATAACCTCTACCAAAACACAACCCATTTATTAATCGTGTCAAGAAACTCAACCCTAACCCAAATCTGCATAACATGTGTAACCCTTTTATGACCCGTTTAAGATGTTTAAGGTTGGTGGTTTGTCGATTTAACTAATTTAAATGCAAAAACTGATATAAGGATGTAAAAAATAATAAACATGGCATACAAATAATTATGTGACAATTTCCATGTTATTGTTTATAAATGTAGTCACCTCTTATTGTAGTCATAACAAAATACATTTAAATTCCAAATCCACATAAAATTCAAGTTATATATGTTTATTTTTAGTGTCTTATATTTCCTTAACCGGGTTTACGTGTTGACCTATTTATTACTACTCAACCCAAGCACAAACCCCCATTTTTAAAATGTATTATTCGGCTGACTGTTTTTGACCCAAACCCGTTTATACTCAACCCAAACCTGTTTAACTTCGTGTCGGGTTCGTGTCATTTATCGTGTTGTGTCAAAAATTGCCACCCCTAGGTGCGTCCCATTTGATTGCTTTCGCAAAAGATTACCAGCAGCTTTTTGATAACGGGGTATTATGATTCGTTCTGATAAAAGCATGAGTTTGTTAATAACATCTACTCGCTCTCACACTTTTTAATCAAACTGATGTGCTACAGTTATAGATTGCGTTGAACTTTTGACAATTATGGTTCAACGTATTCCATTTGCTTGACAACATATCTTTAGTATGTAACACCCCAAAACAAGTTTTTAAGTATTTTATTACGATAATGCTATATAATGAGTTTGATTGTGACTTTATAGATTTGAAGACGTTACATGATTGGCTAGTCAAACCCGGTAGTTAAACTATAAGTATAAATAATATGTAAATAGGTTTAGAAAGTTAATGTGTTACATTTATAAAAAGATATGGACTTGAAGGACTAAGGGTTGTCCATGTGATAATAAGTGCTATATAAGTAATTGGCCAAAAATAAGAAGGACTTAAGGACTTATTGTGTTAAGTGACCAAAGTAGCACCTAACTTAACTACAAATCCCTGGAACATCTAAAAAGTTCTAGATATCTTTTAGGTGTATGTGTGTGTATCGACATAGTGAAGAAGAAAAGAGAGGGAAAAGATGAAGAATTGCTAGTGAAGGGTTGAAGGTGAATTGAGGTCCTAAATTAATATACAGGTCTATGTTAATGATCCTAATGCAAGTAATTATCCATTAATTGTGTTAATTGAAGAATTATTAAGTTAGGGTTTATCTACCCAAATTGGGGGTTTTGGGTAATTAAGGTTCTTAATCAAGAATTAAAGTAATAATGATAATGGGATAAGCTATATAATGTCAAATTAATAAAATTCAAGGATTTTTTCATTGTTAAGATGTGATCATATGATGTAAAGAAATGAGAAAGGTATTGTTAATGTATTATTACGAACCCTATTAATTGTTAAGTTATATATATAAAGTATTATGAAGTATGATGTTTATGGTTTAGGAGTAAAGAGATGATATGAAGTGAGTTCATGATAAATTCTTAGTTGGATGTGAGTCAAGAGATGATAAACATAACATAATAATGATTTAATATGTTGTGTCAATGATTTCTAGAAAAAGGAAACTCTCTGTAGTGGCGTAATCTTTTGTTTATGCCGTAACATATTGGGTAAAAAGAGTTTACGTCGTAACCCTTAGTGGAGGTTACGCCGTAACCTCATATCAGATAAGGTTTTCGTCAATCTTGTTTTGGTCGTAAAACCCACCCCCTTTAAACAGAAGTTATTATGAGATTCTCTATATCGTTGTAAAGCTCATAGAGTGTATTTTATGATAATGAAACTTTCAAGGGTTTAATTGGAATGAATTTTAAAAAGTATGTTAAGGAATGACACAAGGTCATTCCCGGTCAAGCATTTTTGTAAAAAAATTGATTTCGGGTCAAATATCAAGTCTGGAAAGGGGCGTTTCAACTTGATATCAGAGCTTCGGTCTAAGAGAAGTAGGTTTACACTATAGGATGCCTAAACTTAGACCACTTGTAGATGTGTTGGCATAAGTTTAAGTAATGAAGAATGTGAATGTTTTAGTTATAAGGTAGTTAAGTGCTTGCGGCGTATAGAATGAGAATGTTTTCAAATTATGTATTTAAAATGTGATATATGAGTTATTTTTTAAAGTCTTAATGGATTATGATTCGGATAAGAATGTGAAACACTTATCGGCAAAGGTGTTAAGTTTGATAAAGATATGTTTGGTGTAATGTATAGTAATGTCTGGGTTGATTATTTGTTATTTAAGCAACGTAAGGGCTGTTTATGATGGTATGAGTTAAGATGTTCTTGATGCTAAGATAAATGCAAGTATTGCATGTTAATGAGTTATATTGAAAGTATGTATAGTATGAGTTAAGTTATGTGAGATGCTTGAATTATGAACAATTGTGTAATGAAGAAGTATTGTATTAGTGTAAGTGCTTATATGTATTATAATAAAGTTGAAGTATGTAAGTCGTGTATGTAAAGGACATGATAAAGTATATGCATTGGTATGATATGATTAAGTATGAGTCGTATAAGAATGAATAAGAACGAAAGGCAACAAGTTGTGATATGGAAAGAGGTGTATGTAAGTAAAATGAATAATTGAGTATATCTTAAGGTAAAATTAATGATTAAATGATAAAGAATTGAGGGCTATTTATGCGTGAAAGTTTAAATGGATTAAATTGAAAATGGTTGGTTATCTTGACAATGAGGTCAAACATGGAGTTGTCGAGAGAATGATAATGAAATGTAAAATGTATACATTGTTGTTATATTGAGGATCGAAAAGTGTCATTGTATATTGCGTAGAAAATGATAGGATGTATAAAGTGTGGAGTAGAATGACTTAAAGCAATAAAAGTAGAAATGAAGAGTATGTGATTAGAAAGGTATGTACATGATGAAAAGGATAAACAATGATAAATTTAAATTTAACTTGGATCCAATGATTAATGTAATGGTATCCTTCGGGATAGCCTAATGTAATGGTATCCTTCGGGATAGCTTAATGTGATGATATCCTTCGGGATAGCCTAAGAATGTTAATGATACCACAAGGGTATTGGTAATGAGCGAATTCCTTACAGGGAGAAAGCTAAGTTAAGAAGATTGGATTCAAAACTATAAAAGATGATACTAAAATTGAATGCATAATTGAAAGGAGATAAATGGAAAGTAATGAAGATAAGCATGCTTGGGTGTTATGACGGAAGCATATAAGTAGGATGGTTTATAATCTCCTTATTTAAATGGATTGGGACGCCTCTTCATTTAAATAAAGAAATTGTGAATCACCGAACCATAAGTTTATATTTCTTTATTTGCATTGATTGGGACGCTTCTCAATGTAAATAAAGAAGTATAGATAAGTGGGCTTATGTGTTCTCGGCATAATATGATAGGAACTAAGGAAGTAGAAAATGGGAGTCTAAAAGTAATTAGATATCGTAGGATTTAAGATAAGCAAAATAAGAAGTTAAGTGCGACCTTTAGTAAAGACTTTAGGTAGAAAGTTAAGCTTTAGACGTTAAGAATATGGGATTAAGAAAAAAAAGTTGGATTGAGGTCATAATATGCTTGTAGCATGATGTAATGATTATAGTGGTCGCTAAGTATTATTAACACTTTAATGAAAATGTGGAAAGAATAAAATAAGGTATTGAATTATTCCAAGTGACTTATAGTCCTTGATGAAAATTTACTAAAAAAGAAGTAATGGAAGTAAAGTATGATAATAGAAACGACGAAAGGAATGCCAAAATGACTATGGTATGGATGAAAGCGTAATCTAATATTGGCGTATTATAAGTCGAGATAATGTAATTTCTAAAGGGACAAGTAGTTCTTGATGAAATTCTAGAAAAGAAATAAATGGGAACGTAGTGATATAAATAAAAAGTTACTAAAATAAGATAATCGAAAAGGATAAATGTCACCTAGATGATGTTGGTCAATAAGAAAAGCGTAAATATGATAGAAATGAATGTGAAGTAGAAGGGGTTAAGGATAAATAGAGGTATTATAGCGTACTTAGAGTTGCAAAACCATATAGGTTGATGCAACTAGTTAAGTATATGCATGAAAATGCTAAAAATAAATAAAGAGTAAAATGTGACCAAGTTATGGTCAATATTAGATGAAGAGATTTCAAGGACAAAATCTAAATAAGGGGGATAGAATTATAACACTCCAAAACTGATTTTTAAGTATTTTATTACGATAATGCTATACAATGAGTTTGATTGTGACTTTATAGGTTTGAAGACATTACATGATTGGCTAATCAAACCTGGTAGTCAAACTATAAGTATAAATAATATGTAAATGGGTTTAGAAAGTTAACATGCACATTTATAAAAGATTATGACTTGAAGGACTAAAGTTGCCATGTGATAAAAGTGCTATATAAGTAATGTGGCCAAAAATAGAAGAAAGGAACTTAAGAGACTTATTGTGTTAAGTGACCAAAGTAGCACCTAACTTAATTACAAATCCCTGGAACATCTAAAAAGTTCTAGATATCTTTTAGGTGTATGTGTGTGTATCGACACAGTGAAGAAGAAAAAAGAGGGAAAAGATGAAGAATTGCTAGTGAAGGGTTGAAGGTGAATTGGGGTCTTAAATCAAGATATAGGCTTATGTTAATGATTCTAATGCAAGTAAGTATCCATTAATTGAGTTAATTGAAGAATTATCGAGTTAGAGTTTATTTACTCAAATTAGGAGTTTTGGGTAATTAAGGTTCTTAATTAAGAATTAAAGTAATAATGATAATGGGATAAGCTATATAATGTCAAATTAGTAAAATTTGGGATTTTCATCATATGATCAAGATGTGATCATATGATGTTAAGAAATGAGGAAGGGTATGTTAATGAATTATATGAACCCTATAATTGTTAAGTATATATATAAAGTATTTATGATGTATGATGATTATGGTTTAGGAGTCAAGAGATGATGAAGATGATGTTCATGATAATTCTAGCTTGGATGTGAGGTAAGTAACTTGGTTACTATGTGCTTAATATGAAAATTATTATGTTATGTGATTATGAATGAAAGTGTTAAGGTAGGTTGTAGTTGCTTAGAAAGTGCAACGAATTAAGAGACTTGATAGTTGGATGTTATAGAACTAGCTAAGGATTATGCAAGGATTAAGGAATGTGCTAAGGCTTCTATGTGTTATAGTATATGTGTTTTGTCATAGCATTAGTATGAAAGGATGAATAGTTTAATGTTGGACTTGTTGTTAAGCCCTCATATTGTTAATGTGATGATTTAAGTGTTAATCGTGTATTATCTAATTACTTACTAAGCATTATCGCTTACCCCATGTAGATGTCAATATTTTGTAGGTACAAAGTGAAGAAGGTAATATCTCGCTAAGAGAGGCTCAAGCTACGAAAGTAAGAAATAGAAGTAGATAAAGATGTGCTTAGGAGCTTCGTATAGATACCGAGCTCCATCATGTTGAACCACCAAGAGTATGTTTAAGCGTCATAAATTGTTGTAATAAGGTTTTCGTCATGTGTCAAACGTTTTGTAAATGTAGAAGTTAAAATGGGTAAACCTATGGTGGTGATATTGAGTTTAAGTAATGGTGTAAATGGGTCAAAACGAGGCGTTTGGTAACCCCATGAGTTTATATGTTTTGGGTCATTTAGACTGTAAATGTTGATGAAAATGATTTTATATGTTGTGTTAATGATTTCTGGAAGGTTTTATGAGGTTTCAGATCAAGACAGTCGAGTTGGGAAAAAGGGAACTCTCTGTAGTGGCATAATCTTTTGTTTACGCCGTAACATATTAGGTAAAAGGAGTTTACGCCGTAACCCTTAGTGGAGGTTACGCCGTAACCTCATATAAGATAAGGTTTTTGTAACACCCCTAAATCTGGGTAGCAGCGGAATATTGAATATCCAAGGGCGTTACTTCATAGATCAATAGCACAAGATATGAGAACGACCACTAAACGTGTCATTTTAAAAAGATACATTGGATTAACAAAATACTTGTTCATTACATAAGCTCATGGCTTCAAATTGTTCGACAATATAAGTAAAGATTTCGGTTTATAACAAATGTTCCCAAAATGTAATACGCCCTAAATCTTTAGTACTGACTCTCCAAAGAGTGACCCCCAATGTATCTTGGCACCTCGTGCCTTATTGACCTGAGAAAAACATGCTTAAAACGTCAACATAAAGTTGGTGAATTCATAGGTTTATGTAAATCAATTGAAGGACCGCAAGATTTCCAAGTGTATGATTAAGCAACAGATGCAAACATCATAAAAAGTAATTACGTTTTCCTAAGCTCATGACACTGAAGCTCGACATGTATGAATGCAATAAATTGCCAACATTGCCCGTGAATGATGTTCTAACCCGCAACATCCCAAATCCGACATGGTATACGTTTGTGTTAGCCTCAAAATATTGAGTCGAACAATGAAAGTTCGTTTATTAATTATATTACGTCTCGGTCATTAATTAATATACGTTGTAATAGGCTAGATGGGTAAATGCACTCTTAAATGTAAGCTAACCGGTCACGTGTATCGGGCGAAAGCCTAAGTAATCCCGAGCCTGGCCCGTAGAAATACTAAAGAAAAGTAAGCCTTTTAGTCTAGGTATAAATACCACTCTCCATGGATGGAGAGGGGGTTGGTCATTTGTAACTTTTCATTTTGCAAGTAAACTTCCTCTTTTTCTACTTTCTCTCTCTACTCTCTCTCTCTACAATTCTTCTCATCTCCTATCTTAATTTCTTGTTCATCAATGTGAAGTGGAAGTGATTTTTTGAATTCGACATTTGGTATCAAGAGCCTCGGGTAGATTATGTTTGTTTTGTGGTTTAATAAGCTAAAACAAAAAAAAATTGTGGCTTATTCTGCCATATAAGCCCACGTCGAAATGTTTTTGTGGCTTATGGGTTTGCTTTTCTCACTTATTTCTTGCTTCACTTGATCTACACCATCTTATGTTTCATTTGTGGTTATAAGCTCAAATTTTCGTGGCTTATTTGGATAATAAGCTCACGGTTCAAATTTTTAGGGGCTTATTTGTTTCACTTGTTCAATCCTTACTTACTTAGTCTACATCTTCTCTTGTTACTAAACTTGGTGCTTCGTTTTTTTTCTTCTTTTCATTTTCAAAATTTCGTGGCTTATTTTTTGCAAATAAGCTTACGGCTAAAAAAAAATTGGGTTTATTGATTTGTTTTGCGTGTTTACATCTTGCTAGACTTGGTCTACATCTTCTAAGTCACTAAACTAGTTGCTTCGTTTTTCCTTTTTCACATTTTCCGAGCTTATTTTGATACAATTCGAGCCTATTTCAAGCTTATTTTGGTTGCTTATTTTCGAAGCTTATTTGTGATTGTCTTATTTTTTTGTGCTCACAACCAGTCAAAAAGAGATGACCAAGATCCACAAATTTTGCTTCATAAGACAAGGACACCTTGTTTTCTAGTAAAAGTGGTCCTCACCCGAAAGTAACCTCAAGCAGAACATGTATGTTTAAGCCAAGCGGAATATGCAGGTTTAGTGTAAGCGAAATATGCAGGTTTAGTGTAAGCGAAATATGCAGGTTTAGTGTAAGCGAAATATGCAGGTGAACCTCAAGCGAAATATTACATTAAACTAAAACGAAACTCTGCCAAACTTTTTGAAATTCAAGCGAAATATGTTCATTAAGAGTTCAAGCGGAATATGTTAAACAGCAAGCGAAACATGCAGTATTGAGTCCAAGCGAAACATGTTCCACATCAAGCGAAATATGCAAGATTGAGCTCAAGCGAAATAAGTTTTAACTTCAAGCGAAATATGCAATAGACCAAGTGAAACATGCAAGATTAAGTTCAAGCGAAACATGTATAATATCAAGCTAAACATGTAGTGGTCAGTTCAAGCGGAATATGTTTAAAGCAAAACATGCAAGCATGAGTTCCAGCGAAATGTGTTTTTCTTTCTAGCGAAATGTGCAGACTTTAGTATTCAAGCGAAATGTGTAAAGTTTGAAGCGAAATACGTAATTTCCAAAGCCAAGTGAAATATGCACTCTTGCAAGCGAAACATGTCAGTTTAGGAATTTAAACTTTCAAGACATTCAATTCACAACAAACAAACCTTAATTCAAATCAATTAACATTCACGGTTTTCTATTGATTTTGTAAAATCCCGCAAAAGACACAATTCTTTTCTTGGTTTTAATCATAGACTTGTAAAATCTCGTGAACGTTTATTGCTT
>BQNB010010938.1:6609-82659 GCA_026074375.1 Tanacetum coccineum
ATTCTTTGCAATAACTATACAAAATGGGTTAATAACATGGGATAAATGATGCTATAAAATAGACGTTATTTGATGTCATCAGAGACCAAATCGTTGAGTCGTTACAACATTTAGGGTGAGTTGTTTCATGAACATTCTTTGGAATCCGACGAGTGGATTGAAGATTTTTTGTTCTCAAATTCTATGACGGGATCACCGAAAGATTTCACCTTCAAAGCTTGTTTACTCGAAGATGTTAAAGAAAACACATTGTAGGCAAAGGAAATCTTCTATGTTCACATATAGTGAACTCACGTAGATGAAGAAAAGTGAGTTAGTGGGTAATAATTAACATAGAAGTAGGATTATTTTACACCATACTCAAGCGCCGGAAAGGCATGGCATCAAATCACTATGGATGAAACAAACTCCTTTCGACTACGACATCCGCCTCGACTACATGTGTACAATAAACTACGTCTATCGAAATCGTCTTATCGAGCTTTAACCCCTTTCTATTATTCTATCATCACGCATTAATCATCTCTCTCAAATCACAAACACTCTAAATCGTGACAATTAATTATTTCATTCGAAGTAATTAATCTATTCAATCAACAAGAAGTTTATTGAAAACGTCACTAAATCACCGTTAAATCTTTACTCGGCTTGACAACTTGATTATTTCATCCGAAATAATCAAAGTATTTTTAATTAGCGAAAGACTAATTAACATGTCAATCAAATTTCATCAATTATCTCTAAACCTCCTCTTGGTCTAAAATTCTTAACAAACCTAAATATTTCATCGGAAATTATTTAAGTTCATTTAATTAAGTAAAAAGTTAATTAAATGTGTCAAGTATTTTCTTTTTATCATCGACGTCATTTTTCGACAACTAAGTTATCTTAAATAATATTACTAATAGCTCTCGACGTATTTTGATAATTGTATATTGATAAAACAAGTCAAAATAAAAAAACCAATAAAATCTTGGTTGTCAAATAGGCGGCCCCCTTATCTCTAAGGGGACCGGCCATGTTAAAAGGGGCGGTCCCTTTATCTTTAAGGGGCCCGACCTCTGTAAATTGCCAAACACTCCTTTTTCAGCGTTAAACACAATACCAAACACCCATTTTCGTTCTTCCTCTCTCCCTACTGTTGCTGTGACGAAAATACATCACCCAAACATCAACTTCCATCATCTAGTACTCCAAATGCACCTTCAAAAACACCATCAACTAAAGATACTTCTTCATCCTCCATTGACTACATACCCAAATCACCAACCTCCTCCACATCACCATCAACCAATGGTTACTTGAACTCACCAACATCTCCTCCAACAAGAGTTCCTCCACTACCTCCAATTCAAGAAAGTAGATCAATGGACATCACTCTTACCCTTTCACCATTACTCTATTTAATGTTCAATTTAATACTCCATCACCCTCTCCACCTCTCTTTGGTCATCCCATTCCTTGAAACCTTCTTGAAGCTCATGGAGATTAATGTTTGTGTTCCATTCACGATTGTACTCTCATCTTTGGATTGAGAGATTAACTCCAATACATGTTTTCTTACATAGAACACATGCTTTCACAATCTCTCATTCCAAACACTCCACCACCATTAATCTCTCCAAACTAAACATACTTTATGTTTAGTTACTCGTGTTTCAAATAATTTTCAACCAAACCTTTTGCAATCAAGTCCTATGGAATTCTAGGAATATTAAGACCTTTGTAGTTTAATTTTATGTATGTTGTATTAATATGCTTCAAGCATATTACTTAAAATTTGATGTATGAATGATTGTGTTTTATGCACAATTTTTATGTTTAATGAATGATCTTTAGTATTATGCTTTTAAATATGCACTTGCTTGTCTTTAAATTCTTAGTTGGTTGAATGACTCCTAACTTTATAAGTTGAGTATAGTTGATATATAATAATATAATATATATATATATATATATATAAACATATATAAAATATATATAATAAATGATATATATATATATATTTATAATTAGGTATCACAGATAAATATATATAAATATATATATATAAATAATATATAGATATATAAGGGCGTCTTTAAGTAAGAAGGCTAAAAATAGTGAGAAGGAAGAAAGCATCATAGCCCTCCATTAACTCCTCCTTTTTTTAGATCTAAAGGCCTAGATCAATCCTCCATTTACACTAATTACTAAACAAGGGTATATTTGTAATTTAAAAATACTATATATAAAAAAAAACACATACTTCACAAACCAGAGGTGAAAACAAATGCGATCCTCTCACATCAGAACCACACCTACAATGCATCACAACCATCACTACACCGCCAGCACAACCACCATTACACCGCCCGATCACCGACATTCAAACCATCGCCGTTCAAATCACTACTACATTAATTCACGCCATGTGCAACGACCTGCACTTTCATAGTCACTATAAATTTGAGTTATAAGTAAAAAATGTGTCTTCAAATGTTTCAATTCTACACTTTTGTCATCTACATATATGAATCTTGTTCATTTGCCGCTTGGCTTGAAAATATTGTTTTCATTCAAACTTCTATCGTAACCATTGCAGCAAAATGAAACAATTTCATAATGCATATCACTGTTTGATGAAATGCATAATGAAAGTGTGCAAGCTGTGATCTTTTATATTTGATGATTCAGTTTGTTTTAGTAGTCTTTGATGTACACTACCGGTTAATGCTATATTAATAATAGATTTCATTTTCGGGCGTCTTTAAGTGAGAAGGCTAAAAATAGTGAGAAGGAAAGAAGAGATCATAGCCCTCCATTAACTCTTCCTTTTTTTAGATCTAAAGGCCTAGATCAATCCTCAATTTACACTAATTACTAAACAAGGGTATATTTGTAATTTAAAATACTATATATAAAAAAAAACACATACTTCACAAACCAGAGGTGAAAACAAATGCGATCCTCTCACATCAGAACCACACCTACAATGCATCACAACCATCACTACACCGCCAGCACAACCACCATTACACCGCCCGATCACCGACATTCAAACCATCGCCGTTCAAATCACTACTACATTAATCATCGCCATGGCAACACCTAGCACCTTTCTGTCACTAATTTTGAGGTTATTAGGTAAAAAATGTGTCTTCAAATGGTTCAATTCTTACACTTTTGTCATTCACATATATGTAATCGGTGTTCAGTTTGACGATTGCTTGAAATATTTGTTCATTAAATACTTCTATCGTATCATTGCAGCAAAATTGAATCAATTTCATAATGCATATCAACTGTTTGATGAAATGCCTGAATGAAAGTTGTGCAAGCTGTGATCTTTATTTGATGATTCATTGTTTTAGTAGTCTTGATAGTACTTACGGTTATGCTTTATTAATTATAGATTTCATTTTCACGCGACAAAGGTATAGGTGAACGACTTCAATAAGCACATTTACAACTATAAGTATTATAAGATGTGTGAACAACCTCGTCACATGTGAAAATATACGTCTTGTAGCTTTTTAAGATGTGAATAACATCTTCACATGTGAAAATATACGTCTTGTAGCTTTTTAAGATGTGTGAAAAACATCTTCACATGTGAAAATATACGTCACGTAGCTTTCTAAGATGTGTGGAAAATATCTTCACATGTGAAAATATACGTCACATAGCTTTTTAAGATGTGTGAAAAACCTCTTCACATGTGAAAATAAACGTCTTGTAGCTTTTTAAGACGATATTGAGACCCATAACCTAGTTTGTTACTAACTACAGCATTACTAATTATCAAATGGCAGAGTAAAATTACATGTATACCCTTGTATTATATATCTTTTTCAATAAAATGAATCTTTGACACGAAACAATGTAAAAATAGTGATTATTACGAGTGTTGTATTAACTATGGTTTGCCCTGAATTCGGGCCTCAGGGTACATCACGGTCTAGTATCCTTGGTGAGCCTACCATTAATCTTGCTGATTATGCTGATACTTCACAGCTGGCTGCTATTTCTCTTCCACTTGTTGGATCCGATCATGGAACCATTTTGCATGTGAACAACACAAATTCTAATGCGTCGACTTCTTAAGCTTATAGTTCCTGAAATATAATGTTTGACATAACTCATATGCATTTGGTTTTAGGTTTCTGTTCAGCTGCTGACTGCTAAAACTTGATTCAGGTATAGCTTTTCTAAAATGCTGATTAGAGTACCAATGTGCGTTGCTGATTATGTCATTTACGTGTATTAAATGTATAATTTGTTGATCTAATGCAGAGAGTTTGAGCAGCAGAGAGATAAAGGCCTGCAAAGTGGCAATAACATAGATAAAGAGACTGAACCTAATACTGCCAGATCATCATCTTCTGAACTGGAAATGCTCGATGATCGGAAGATGAATAAGGTTAGCTTTTTTTTCATCATTTTTACATGCCACATATACTATTCTTTTTTGTTGCTAAATTATGTCTGTTTATTTTTAAGTATGCTAAGACCCAAGAAACAAGCATACATAAAGAATTTTCAGACTCGCATGTTACATTTGACGGGTCGTCAAATGCATCAGAAATTACAACACTCATGATGTCGATAGTGTCAAGACACATCACATAAACGAGTTAGTCAAAAGATCCACATGATGCCACCAAAAGAAATTTAACGATTATGTCTAGAAAATCGAACAATCAACAACCATTTGTGCCATACGAACTTTTCCATCCTCATCCAACCGATCAAACTTATGGAAAAGTGGCATACTCCTACCAATTATGAACATCGCCTTAAGGCACTCATCTTCAGTGAGACCATATAAATCGTTCATCTAACTCATAACTTTGTCCATCATTTCATTGGATGCATTGATTCGTTCATTAGCCATGTCCTCCAAGCTTTCTAAAAAGACTCGCACAAAATTCTCAATGGCATTCTTCAGCACGTCCAACGATCCCACACAACTTTCACTTAGCCTGTTATGTTCATCTCTTTTGCGTTTACTACCCCTACACTCTCTCTGTATTTGTAGAGCGAAGAAACATCCCCACTAACGTTGTAACACCCCCAAAAATCAACAACGCAACGGATATACCACTTGGGGTGCTACTTCATAGTTCATACACACAAGTTACAGAAAACGACCTCAAAAGAGACGTTTAATAGAATATCACATTTGATTAAAATTTTCAGAGTAAATTCACGTCCCAATAATTTGCTTTTAACAAAAATTACAAGAGTTCAAACATGACTCATTTGTATATTTAAAGAAAACAATTATCGAATGTGAAGAAAATCGAGTCCTTAAAGCTTTGATATCCACGCGACTCGAATGCTCCCAATGCTCAGCTAGCAAGATAATAACCTGAGAAAATACATGCAAAAACGTCAACAATAATGTTGGTGAATTCATAGGTTTAAGTAAAAGCAGTGTTGAAATAATTCAAGTAATATTTCTGAAAGAAAAGTAGCGTTACAACATTTCAAAGAACTATTTTCGAAATTCAAGTAGGGATTCAATAAATCAAGTAATGTTTAGTAATGGACCACAAGGTTTAAGATCAGCCAGCGACAGTGCAACGAATGCAATGTCAAGTAAATGAGTTAATATATTATCGCATTAAGCTCATGCCACTGAAACGTTAACCAAGCATATAAAATATGCATATAATTTGCCCCTCAACAAGGTAATATTGCAATATACCTTAAGAAATTCTCAATACAAAATGTCCTTTAGGGGTGATCGCGCCATGGATGTCACAACCCCAGACAGGGCAGTCACGGCCCAATAGATCTACTTAATGTACTAGCGCTCACCCATCATAGGTAATTAACAGTGCATGAAATTCGGGGCCTTTTTGCAATAGGTACTCATGCAGATAAACTCATAATCGGGTCAAGCATACCCTTCAAGCACTTGTGTCCAATTTAAAACAAGTAATATGTTCAAAACTCACGGTTTTGTAAATAGATAAACAATGATCTCAAATCATTTAGTAAGCAATTCAAGCTTAAATAAATTCAATGGTATACAACCATGTATCAAACATGTATTAGAAATCATGTGAAGAGCAAGTAAAGCCTTTAGTAAAAACATTCATGTAACGCTTATGAAATTGGAATCAATAAGTTATTTGGTAAAACGAGCATGTATTCTCACCCCGAAAATAGTTATGAAAACCATTAAAGAAGAAAAGATGGGGCTATGAACTCACCGTAAGTCGAATAAGTGACTAGGATCGAGAAGCTAAATATATGAATCGAGAGAGATCACCAACAATCACCGAAAACCTATAGGATGTGACGCGACTTAGTATAATATATAAGTAAGAACAATACATAAGAAAATTTGACGAGTATAGGATATGTTTCTAAGATATGCACGACGTTGCACCTAGACTTAACCAAGGTATTTTTACTCCCAAAATGGTGGTCCTGCTCGTATATAGAGATAAACATCTACAATTTTCGCCATCTTATTCCAATTTGTGAGATATAGTTAGCAAGGCATTTACAAATTGTTAGCCAAATAAAAACTAAATCTGGAAGGACTCATTGTTCATAAGGGACCTGTACTTCCTTATCTATAAATGTTACAAACACATTCCCTCACTCTTTGGAAAGCACCTGAAGTCTAGTTTCTTGGAACCTTCAATCCAATCATTCAAACCATTTACCAATCCACGGAAATGATTTTTACTAATCGAAGTCAAAACAAAAAGTTGAATGAGATTTCGACGCTAACGATTTCGCCAGATATCCTAATTTATAATAGCTAGCAGTTAATCCAAAGGGATATAAAAGCTTATAGGGATAATTTCAACTTATGTTTTGAAAACCAAATTTATTATGAAGAGACCTGGACAAACCACGTTTCCCAACCGCCACTCCGCTTTCCTTCTTCTGTAAAAAAAGGCATATCTCCCTCATCGAATCGGATACAAAACCAGCCAATTGGCCAGATGATCCTAAAAATTATAGCTTATCCTACCATTATTTTTAAGTTACCTGACCCTAAGCCAAAAATATTGAAAAATCCACGTTTCCTAATGATCTGGAAACATCCCTAAGTCACTCAAAATTTTACTGAATTTTCTACTCCTTAACGAAAAAGACAAAAAGCCAATCTATAATAGACAATGGACCGGAGCCAAGTGGTTGGACTTCCCTAGGATCTATACAGGTTCCATGTTTTAAAAACCCAACTTTTAGTTCAAAAATCTGGTGATAAACATGTTTTCTAATCAAGAGTCCAGAACTGACTAAGTTCGTAGTTTGACCATATCTCCCGCATACGAAGGAATTTGTTAGCATCCATCGCACACAGTGCATAATTACCCATATCTATGCACCAGTATATTATCTTACAGTACAGAACAAAATCTTGGAGAACAAGCCCCTTTTGTTTTTTGTTGTTTTTTTTGTTGATTGTGTTTTACCGCCTCTGTCCCAAAACATCACACAATTCCTACCTCCCAATTCCATCAATAATCACTTCCTAATTAGCTATTGGACCAAAGACAAAGCAAAACTTAAACTTAATAACATATCCCATATCCAAATTAACCTCAATAACATGATCATTTCCAAATCAAAGATAATAATACTTGCATATCAATAAAATCCAAAAATCAAGAACATGCATCCTCTAGAAAAAATTAAATAACATCTAGGTTTTTGAAGGAGACTTACAACACTAAAAGGAAGAAGGAAAGTGATCAAACACAAAAATCCCTTAGATGGTTGTGTGTTGCTGCCGAACCCACCAAGGCCAAACCTAACCAATTCAAAACTTTTTAATATACCCAACCCTTCAGAAATCAAACCCTTGGTAACACCAATTTCACTTTAATTAGAGCAAATCCTTTTAAAATCAAAAAGCAAGAATTAAGAACTTTGAAAATAAATCATGCAAGGTGGTTATTTGTTTGGGGAAGGAGTGGGGTTGAATTATGATTGATGTAAGGGTGAGTGGGATTAATTGAAAAGTTTTGTGGTGATGTGAGTGGGTTTACACTGTTGTCAACAGTAGGAGAGGAAGATGACAATGTGTTTTTTTTATAACTAATTTATGGTTTTTTATGGGGGTCAAGGCTTTATATAAATATCAAACATGCTAAATAATTCTAAGGAGGTGTTTTGTTTATGATTTTGTTGGATAAAAAGGGTAATACTTATGAGGGTGTTTGGTTTAGCTTTATTGTTGAGTCAACAAGGGGAGTGTTTGGTTTTGTAAGTTTAGTAGGAGTAAAATTAAATAATGGGGTGTTTGGTTTCTAGTTTTGATGGAGCCTAAAATAATTAAAGAGGGTGTTTGGTTTATATGTTATGTTTATAACTTATATTTCTATAATTTTTTTCTAAAACATTTATTCCAAAATATTTTTCTTTAAAACACGTAGTTTAAATAGGAAAATTTGTAAAAACACTATTTGACGCGTTTTCGACTAAAAGCAACTAAAAAAGACGAAAAAATACAAAATAATTAAGCGCTCCGGTCTAAAACCAAGAAATTCTCTTTCTCAAACGAGTAAGCGATAAATAATCCCAAAGAACGAGTTCGTAAAATTAAAATGACAAGTTTAATAATATCTGACAAAACATAGAAATAAATTTCTAAAAATTTTGCAGAGAATAAGGATAACGCTCGGATGACTATTGATCTTTAAATTTCGGTGTTTAAAGTGATGTAAAACCCCGTATTTAAGGTCACTACTAATTCTAATCTCATAATTATTTTATGAATTAAAAAAAAATTACTTTTAATTATTTTAGTCGATTTCATTAAAATCGTCATTTTAAATTTTCGCGAATTGATACTTAACGGTAACCGTATTGACCGAGAAATCAAAGAATGCTCATATTTTTAGCCATTAGACATATTTTATTTGATATTTTTAGTATTTTTCCATCTTTTATTTATATTTGGCCGAAACCGAGACAAAACTTGCGTTTTTATAAAAAGTAACGGGTTTAATTAGTTTTTGGGCCGGGATTCACTTAATATAACTTGGTTAATAAAACTTGTGTCCATAAACCCCATTTTCTATCTGCGCTTTGGGCCCGCCCGAAAATAAAAAACTCACACCAACACACCCTTTTCTTTTCTTTTGATCCATCAAGGCCTAAATCCTAATTTGAGTCCAACTAAAACCCACTCTACCCTTTTATTAATAAACACGGCACAAAACACATACAACACACACTTAAAACCAATAATACGGAATCCCTCTCCTTCTCTTCTTCTTGTTCACAGCCCCAACAACAGAAAACCACCATCTTCATCTTCAAATCTCCATCAAATCCCTTTCTTTTAACCCTAAATCAATACTACAATAAACCCTAATCATTCCTCATCAATAAAAATCATCATGCAAGGAGATTATGAGCTCTTGATTTTTGGAAGATTTTAAGGTATTGACTTGATTTAAAGCAAGAGGGTTAACAAGGGTTTGATTTTGAAAGGTTTGGGTATATTGGAAAGTTTGTTTTGGTTCTTGGTTTGGTCCTTGTGTAATCGGCAGCCAACACACACCCCTCTAAGGGTTGTGTTTGATCATTCTCCTCTTCTTCTATTTTGTGTTGTAAGTCATCCTTAAAAACCCTAAGTTATTATCTAATTTGTATAAAATCATGTTTTGATTTTTCGTATTCCTTGAGATGCATGCATGTACTTGATATGTTTGGCTTGGTTTAATATTTTTCATGGAGACATTGGCGGGTAAGATGATGTTTATAAGGTGTGTTGTGCATTGCATTTAGCTAAGTAGTCATTTGGATGAGTCTTGGAATGATTTAGAGTTAGAAATTAATAGCAGTTTTGAATCAGTAGCAAAACGTGGGTCTTTCTAAATTTTTTTGGCCTAGAGCCTGTGATTAAACTACAGTGTTGGGTAGATATATGTTTAAGGTAAATGTAGCCAATTGGATATATCCGTAACTCCTCCGGATAGTGAGTTATGGCCGTTTTAGAAGACTTGTCGAATCTGTACACTTGTATGGAAAACAGATTAAACACGATAATTTTTCACTAAAGTTATCTGCATTTTTAATGCTTGGTTCAGTAGTATAAATCGTAAACTAACTTCTCCAAAGATTTCACTAATAGCTATACAGTTTGGAAAAAACTCAAATTAGTGTTTGGTAGGAAAATTTGGGACTGCTACAACCACATATAAATGGGTTAATTTCACAAACTTTGGCCTAAAGTCTGGATTATTTGATCGGGTTGTATAAGATAAGTTCAAGGTAGCAGTGTCGAATGGATAGGCCCTATCTCCCTCCGATGAGCGAGATAATGACCGATTTAACAGAAACTATCAGTTCTGAACTACTGTTTGAAAAAGGGATTAACTCTAGATTTTTGCACTAAAGGTGCGGGTTTTTAAAAGATGGTTAAACACTAGACATCATAAGTTTTCATATCTCTTTAGATTCAACTGATTGCTTATTCTATTATAGAATAGGATTCATGGCCAAAACTGTAAGCGTTAGAAATTCAGCGAACTTTCTGTTTTGAGTTATGATTAGTAAAAACTCATTTCATGTGGATTGGTAAATGGTTTGATTAAAAGCCCTAATGTTCTAGAAACTAGACTTAAGTATCTTTCCAGGGGTGAAATCCCCATCATTGTATCTTTTATAGGTTAAGAGATATGGTCTTGTAAAGTTGACTAAAAATTCAGCAACATAGTTTTACGCATTTTCTTGAGAAATAAAAGTGCGGCCACATAGTAATAAGATAAGAATCGCTAAGCGAGACTTAGTAGACACTTAATGCAGTATAAGTACTGGTTGTATACCAATTTGGGGATAAAAGTACTTTGGTTAAGTCCTAATGCAATGTCATCCATATCTCGGAAACATATCTCGTGATCATTCGATTTACTTTTACGTATCTATCTTCTTTATCATTCTATGTCGCATCGCGTCTTTTAGGTTGTGCTTAGACACTTCTTTCTCGTCCGAAGATCCATACTAAAATTCTGGTCTTCATCACTCCTAAGGTGAGTTTATAGCCCCACCTTTTCTCTTTTAATAGTTTTCATAACTGTATTTGGGGTGAGAATACATGCTGGTTTTACTAGTAAACTTATTGATTTCTATTACATGAGCGCTACATGAATGTTTTTATTAAAGCTTTTACTTGCCTGCCACATGATTTCTAATACATGTTTGATACATGGTTGTTTACTCATAAATTTATTAAAGCTTGATTTGCTTACTACATGATTGAGGTCCCAGGGGGGGGGAGGGGGGGGGGGGGGGGGGGGGGGGGGGGGGGGGGGGGGGGAAGGGGGGTGCTGTGTTCGCATCACGGACGACATACGCTTGACCTCGCACGTTTCCACCTGCGATCAGCCTCTCTTTTGGGCACTGCATTGCTCTTTGGCCTCTCTCACACATTCATAACAAACTACAACGATCGGAAGCATTGTACCAGAAGCCACATTCTTGCTTCTCGGTCTTTTCTCCTTGTTCCTATTTTTCACAATTATAGCACCTTTGGTGGAACTGACCAAATGACTATCCCTCAACGGTACAGTTTGGAGCAACCCTAGTTTGTTTGCTCCCGCATTTTTGAAGTAGTGTCAGAGCCCTAGAGCATTCCCATGTCTTTGATTGTTGTTCTGTTGTGTGCGTTGTTGTTCCCGTAATTACCTGGTTGTTGTATGTTGTTGTTGTTGTTCTCCTACTTTCTCTAGTTGCTCTCAGCAATTCTTTCAGCTTTGGCTTGCAAACTTCTGTTCCATTATGGTAATGACCCATTCGGACAGCCCCTCAATTTAAAGAAAAAAACCCAGGTTTAGAAGAAGTGTTTCTCCTTTAATGTTTTTGCAGCATGCTATGTTACGTATGCTCCACTTTCTTACTTTTTCAGCTCGAACCAATTCTGGGCATAGCAGGACCAAATCATTGTAACCTTTGGTGTAAGCAATATATTGAACTTTCACCCTCAGTTCCATAGTCAAACTTCATTCTTTGTATCTCTTCTGGGCGGATAGAAATTGTTAAATTCGACTCTCGTTCATTATTTTCGTATCATTCCAAGACTTTGCATTAACCACCTCAAGCCCCAAGGTGGCGACTTGAGAGTTCCACCATGTCAGGGCTCGACCCTGGAGTGTAGCCGCAACAAACTTTACCTTGTTTCTCTCTGCACATTCGCTGATGCTGAAAATACTTTTCGTTTTCTCGAACCAACGGCATAACTCAACAGCACTTCGTTGCCGTGGAAACTAGTAGGGTTACATTTCATGAAACTTGAGTACGTACATTCACGAGCAGGTGGTGCCCCACCTTGACCTTTTGCATTTCCCCCGATATTATCGCCGGGTCCGCCGGCTCCATTTGTGTTTCCTCTTGTAGCACGATCCTGAGCAAGTGTTGCAGCCACCCTATCAGAGACAAGCTTCTCAATGGCGGCTTGGGTCATTGCTCTTGGCGGCATGATTTTGTCATATCATGAAGAAAACTCAATGAGTATTCATACAATGGTATAACCATAACATGTATGAAGCATTCAAGTTCCAAAGCAAACAGAATAATCACAATCAAGTATAAACAATCAAGCCCAAAGATATCACAACACAAGTCATATAAGATAATCAAAGGATAGTAATTTCTTCGTCCGATGCACAAAAGGATAGTACAAGGGTTGTCTCTGCATTGTTTTACCAAAACATGACTAAGTCATTACAATCATAAGTACCAAGTCTATAAACCGACATGCCCGATTTAGTGATAGCAAAATAAAGAGACACAATGATACCTACACTACAATGATAATTGGGGGATCCAGGTGCTTGTAAGCGACTGTGGGCTCACTAGTCAAAGCACACATCGCCCTCATTTTTGGTGGCAGCATCTCTAACCATGACATAGGGATCATCGTGTCGAGGACGACGAGTAGGACGGGGAGAAGGATCATCAGGGTCAGCACGATCAACATGAGCCACTGGAGCAGTAGGTGCCACATATGGTCTTTCACGATAAGACTAAACGAGGTGTAGTGGCCACAGAAGCCGGTGCTCCCAAAGGACCACTGTCTCAGATATGGTGGTGCCCCCCATGACAACGATCAAATCCCTCTGGGTAGATTCTAACATCGCTTCAATTTCTTTTTTCTTCTCGCCTCGCCTTTACTAACTCTCGAACTTGATATTCCCAACGTACACACACTCTGCCTGAGTGCATGTTGACCCTTAATTTCACTTCTTAAATCAGTGTCGAATTCTGCCAAATATTTATCCATCACACTAAGCCTTTTCAGGGTTGAGTGTTCAGTTTAGCCCGGTCAAACATTTGTTGAGTAATGGCCTCACGCTGGCAATATAGAGTGTTGACATCCTTCCTGTAGGGCCACAGAAAAACCTCCGAGAAGGTCCACTACCCCCTAACCCCCCCCACCCCCACCCATTTTTACATACCGAGAATAGGGCCACATAGTATGTACCCGAGTGATGGTACCAACAGTAATCACCTCACCTCCGTGCTCATAAGATCATCAGATAGGAGCAACTGCCGTATCCTCGGACTCGGTGTCTGAATCTGGTGGTGGTAGGTTGAGGGGATCAGCCTCCTCATAAGGTTATGACCCTTAGCATCAACATCATCATCATCTTTCTTCCTCCTTTTCTCTTCCCATCGTCTGGATCTTCTCCTCTTCTTCTTCTCATCATCCTTCGCGTATCCATCCCATTCATGTTACCACTCTGGTTGAGGAATTGGGTAAGAGTGCAAATTCATTTAAATGGCTCATTATTGGTTTTTCTTTGATCATCTACTTAAGGTAAGTTCATAGTCCCACCTTTTCTCTTTTAATGATTTTCTTAAACTATTTTTGGGATGAGAATACATGCTTGTTTTACTGAATAACTTATTTGTTACTACTACATAAGCGTTACATGACTGTTTTTACTAAAGCTTTTACTTGCCTACCACATGATTTTTAATACATGTTTGATACTTGGTTGTTTACCAAATGATAATATTTGTTATGTATATGAATTACATTTTTATGTAATTAAAGAAAATAATTTTTCAATGCTTTTCGAATAAGCATGATAATCGATATATATCTTAATATATCATAATATTTATCATATAAATATTTTAATAGCGATGCACCCGAAACGTGCATATGTACTTAAATAGGAATCATAAGCTTGACTTGGACGAGGGCCACGAGGAGTCTTAGCGCGCGAAGGAAAAGTTATAGTTTAGGTTTTTGAAAAACGACCTAGTTCTCCATCAAATCACTTTCCTTTAACTCTAAATCAATACTACAATAAACCCTAATCATTCCTCATCAATAAAAATCATCATGCAAGGAGATTATGAGCTCTTGATTTTTAGAAGATTTTAAGTTTTAAGGGTTTTGACTTGATTTAAAGCAAGAGGGTTAACAAGGGTTTGATTTTGAAAGGTTTGGGCATATTCATCTAAGGCCGGAATTTAAGGGTCTTATAAGGTTGATAAATAGATAAAGTTTTTAACTTTATAGTTTTTATGAAAGTAATTAGTAGATAAAGTTGACACATTTATTTGCTAATTAGTGAAGTAGAGCTTAAAAGTGATAAACTTATTTGTTTATTAAGTTTATAAGATCGGGTGGTTATCGTTTATTTGCGGCTCTTCAATTTGGTTACATTTTCTATCATTTTTCAATTAATTAGTGTAGATTTAGTTAGTTATTTTATAAAATGTTTGCTTATTTGATATTTGCCATGCGTAGTGAGTAGTTTAACTTATGGTTGCTAAGTGATTAGTGATTTGGAATTTAAGTGCGGTTTAAAAAGGTTTAAAAAATTAATAGTCAATTTTCATACCGTCATTTACTTTTAATGCAATTTAAATACTTGTCATTTATTTTAAAAAGCATTTTACTTTACTTGTCATTTAATTTCTTGCAATTTGTTTTCTAAGGATTTTTATTCGTTAAACCTAAGCCCGCACTTAAGGAACATTTCACGTCACTTAGCAAGCATATTTGTCATTTTTATCAATTTTAGTATAATCTTTTAGTTTTTAATCTTAAAATTAATATTAGTTTAATTTTTAGTATAAAAATAGTTTAAAACCAAAACTAAAATATTTGCCATTTAAGTACCAAACAAAACATTCTCATGAATTTCAATTCATCTCTCGCCGTGGAAACGACACTCGGAAGATAGACAATTATTTTTCCTAAAGTAATTGTCTTATCTGACGGGATATACTATATATTATTACGACACGCGTTTGACGTATATCAAAATGGTGTCGCTGCCGGGGAGAGGTGTTGTAAAACCCCGTATTTAAGATCACTACTTATTCTGAATTAATAATTATTCCTTAAATTTTAAATAATTCATTTTATTATTTTAGTCGATTTTTATTGAAATCGTCAATTTTAAAACCCTCGCGAATCTTACAATTTAAATTATCCGTTTTTATCAATCGAGAAACCAAAGACTCCGTATACGGGCCTTGAGTGCCAAATTATTTTTATTTTTGTATTTTACGCTTTCCTCGAGTTTTATATTGCACCTTGACGAAAATCGCGTTTTAGGAAAAAGTGTCAGACTAGGAAAGGTTTTTGGGCCCGAAAATTTTAAGTATTGTTAGTTAGGAAGAAGTGGGCCGAAACCCACTTCTCCCTCTTGTTTAGCGCCGGCCCAAGGACCACAAACACACCCCTTTTATAATTTTTAAGCCCACTATCCCTATTTTTATTACTAACCGGTTGATAAGCCCAAATACCACTCCCTTATATATCTTTTATATACACCGAATAAAACATAACCCAAATATACATCACATAGTTTACAACGTCTTGTTCTCTGCTCTTCTTCCCCTGTTCGACGCCAAACAACACAACACCACCATCATCATCAATCAAACAACATCAAACCATCCTCCTAATCACTCTAAAACATCCATAAATTAACCCTTGTTCATCCTTTGCTCATAAAAACCTCCATGCAACAAGTTTAGGAAAATCAATTATTTTTCAAGATTCAAGATGTTGAGGTTTGATCTAATTATTGGGTTCAAGATGACTTAAAAGGTGTTATTGGGTGATTGTCGCAAGATTAGGGTTATAAAAAGTTTAGGGTTTGCTTGTTTGGTTTGGTTGGAGCCGCGGCTAACACACACCCATATAGGGTTTTGTGTTCTTGATCATTCTCTTGTCTTCATAGCATTGTAAGCCCCTTATAATTTTCTTGTTAATTGACTTTTAGTTACTTGATTATGCATGTTTGGATTTGAGGTTTTGATGGACATGCATGTCCCTAGGTTAGTTAGATATTGGTTTGATCATGTGATTGAAGGGTTATTTTGATTGTGGATTGATTGTGGCTATTGATTGAGGTTGTGGATGGTGAAATTAAGGATTTGAAGTAGTTAAAATAGGCGTAAAGATAGTGTTTATGGACTGATTTTTGGGACAGCAGCTTGTCGTGCTTGTATCCCCAAAATTTTTGGCTTGTGCCTACTGTTATTATTTGATATTTGGAAATTAGACACTTAGGGCTTGATGTGGTGAGTTGGAAGCTCAACCAATTCCTCCGGATGAAGGAGTTATGGTCAATTTACGATCATAGATCCAATCTGGACTTTCGAATATAAAACGTGTTAATCTCCAGGTTTTTGAACTAAAGGTTTGGGTTTTAAGGCATGGGTCAGTACTAGACACCTTAGGAAAGCTCCAGCACTTGGCCTCACATCCATTGCTATTATATATTAAGAATTATGCACTTTTCCGTAAGAGGTAGAATTCCAGCCAACTTTCTGGTTTGACCTTCAGTTAGTAAAAATCCATTTCCCGTGGATTGGTGAATGGTTTAGTTGATTGGCCAAAGGTTTTGAAAACTAGACTCATGTGGTTTTCCAGGGGTGAAAACCTCACATTTATATCTTTTATATAATGAGAGATATGGTCCGGTGATCATGGCTAAATTCTGCAAACGGTAGTTTTCTGTTTTGAGTTAGCGATAGTAAATTGTCCTTTTCTAAAAATTGGTAAACATTTGGAGTTTGAGGCTTAATGTTCTGGAAAGTAGACTTCAAGGCCTTTCCAGGGGTGAAAGCCTCATGTCTATATCTTTTATGGTTTAGGATTTATGCTCTCTTGAAAATGACTAAAATCAGAAAATTGACTTTTACGTCTAGGATTGGAAAAATGAAAAGTGTGACCACATCCAATTGAGATAGGAATTAAGGGATGAGACTTAGTAGATGTTTATTTTAGTTTGACCCCAGGTTAGACATCATTATACTTTATAAAAACACTTTGGTTTAGTCATGGTGCAATATTGTTTATGTTTCGAATTCTTTAACTAGTATTGTATAACTATTCTATTATAATGATATCATATATCATTCTAAGTCGCGACTTGCTTTATAGGTCTCGACTAATATTTGGAGTCATCTTCTCATTGTTGGTTTCTCTTCGATAATCCACATACGGTGAGTTCATAGCCCCATCTTTTCTTCTTTAATGGTTTTCATAACTATTTTCGGGGTGAGAATACATGCTCGTTTTACCAAATAAATTATTGATTCCAATTTCATAAGCGTTACATGAATGTTTTTACTAAAGACTTTACTTGCTCTTCACATGATTTCTAATACATGTTTGATACATGGTTGTATACCATTGAATTTATTTAAGCTTGAATTGCTTACTAAATGATTTGAGATCATTGTTTATCTATTTACAAAACTGTGAGTTTTTGAACATATTACTTGTTTTAAATTGGACACAAGTGCTTGAAGGGTATGCTTGACCCGATTATGAGTTTATCTGCATGAGTACCTATTGCAAAAAGGCCCCGAATTTCATGCACTGTTAATTACCTATGATGGGTGAGCGCTAGTACATTAAGTAGATCTATTGGGCCGTGACTGCCCTGTCTAGGGTTGTGACATCCATGGCGCGATCACCCCTAAAGGACATTTTGTATTGAGAATTTCTTAAGGTATATTGCAATATTACCTTGTTGAGGGGCAAATTATATGCATATTTTATATGCTTGGTTAACGTTTCAGTGGCATGAGCTTAATGCGATAATATATTAATTCATTTACTTGACATTGCATTCGTTGCACTGTCGCTGGCTGATCTTAAACCTTGTGGTCCATTACTAAAACTTTACTTGATTTATTGAGTCCCATACTTGAATTTCGAAAATAGTTATTTGAAATGTTTGTACACGCTATATCAATGTGTACTTTCAGTATATATTACTTGAATTATTTCAACAACTTGCTTTTACTTTAACATATTGAATTCTACCAAACAATTATTGTTGAAGTTTTTGCATGTCATTTTCTCAGGTTATGTCATTGCTAGCTGGGCCTTGTGGGAGAACTCGAGTCGCGCGGATATCAAAACTTTAAAGACTTGGTTTTTTCTTCACATCTGACGACCATTCTATAATTTTAAAATTATACAATGGATTCATGTTTAATACTCTTGTACACTCTTTCGTAATAAAGCAAATTATTGGGACCTAAATTTACTCTGATATTTATTAAATTGAATGTGACATTTTATTAAACGTCTCTTTTGAGGTCGTTTTCTGTAACTTGTGTGTATGCACTTTGAAGTAGCACCCCAAGTGGTATTATGCTGCGTTGTTGTGATTTTGGGGGTGTTACAGATTGGTATCAGAGCACTCGTTATAGCGAACTAGGTCGTTTCAAAACTAGGATATAACCGTTTTTTCGAAGAAATTTTAGAGTCCTTTACATTGTCTGATATTCGCGCGCGCTTGCTCCTAGATACTTATATGCTCCATTTTGCATTCTTCATTGCTATTATGTTAATATTGAAAATAAATTCTGGTTTTTATTTGCTCTCTTACGTCGATCTTATGACGTATATCATTTTCTTTTTATATTGGTCTCGGTTATATAATATATTGACCACTATGACTATCGCCGTTCTTCCTGTTTTTTATTTTCTCCCATCGAACGGTCAATGCTCATTTTTATATTTGGTTACTCGTACACTATATGAGCTTCTCTCTTCTCATTATTCTTATGCTTATTTTGAATCACAGCCCATCTATATATATAATAGTAATTCCTATAAGTGTTGACTATTTATGGTTACTTTCGGCTATTTTTGGAACTTTCGAGTAAAGTTGGTATTTTAATGGGAAAATTTTGGCTTAAATCCTACTGTATCTTTGCATTAATGAATAGGCTAATATGTTAGGTCCTAGTGGCGAGTTGGATGGAACGCCAACTCTTTCGGATGGTCGAGATACGACCAAAACCGTGGAAACAAACTTAGTATGTACCCATAATTTGTAATGCAGATAGTTAGGCTTATAACTAATTTTATTTGACTTGGAGGTTACTGGAATTTTACATGGGTGAAGGGTAAAACATATGAGGACCATGTGGTTCTTTGGATAAATCCGTAACTATTCCGGATGAATGAGTTACGACTAGAACGGCCAAACTAATCATAAATTGTGCCCAGATTTTCAAAATGAGTTTGAGACCAATATTTTCATATTAAGTGCCCCCATTTTCCAATTAAAACCTGTAGGATTTAGATAAACTTAAACATGGGCTTTCGTTTTGGGTCAAACAGAGTTATAAAATGGGAATTATGCTAAAAACGATAGAACAAGAAAACATTTTAAATAATCAGATTTGGCACATGATGGTAAAATGATAACTTCACTTAGGATCTTAACACTTTGAGTATTTATCTTGTAATCTCAGTAAACTAGAGTCTAACATCTTGTTTAAGGCGAAAACCGTTCGTTTATACCTATTACGGATTTTGAAATATAGGTCCATTAAGTCAGATTGCAAAGGGCAGAAATGTTTATGTAATGATAATTACCTACATATGTGTATAGTACTATGGTAAGTCTTAATAAGTTCTTTTCTTTGATATTTTATGAGTAATGCGATGATCTCTGATACATTAACGCGACTTTATTTATTTCCTTTTTGATAATATTGACATTCGGTATACTTTGTCAATTCTGCTAGTTATTTTCTCGATCGACTCCGAGTTTGATCATTCTTCTTATGCTTTTGAATCGCATATATTGCTTCATAATCTATTGTTTCGAAGTCTTCCATTCGATGGGAGTACTACTTTGGATTTATCTTGTTATCTCGGACCGTGCCTTATTTTGGCACATACCTTTGGAATATTTGAATAAGGAAATTATAAACCACCGAACCATAAGTTCATAATTCATCACTTACATGGATTGGGACGCCTCTTTATGTAAGTGACGAATTGTGAATGAGTGGGCTTATGTGTATCCGACATAGCGTGCGTTCGTTTGTACGAATCATTCTTTGGGCTATGAACTTCTTTCGACTCATAATTTTTTATATGGATTTCTTTTCGAATGTATATCGCCCGCCGTGAACTTGATAATCTAATAGTAATGAACCCTTAACCGCTACCAAGAATTTATGAATTGTCGAATCCTTTATTTTTAATGACTTCTTCTTTGTATCATGCATTTTATCTTTCCTTTTTAGGATTCTCGCAACACTCAATCCTTTTGCTCATGTTCATTTCATATATTTGATGCTTTGACTTTTGTTCATTCAATTTTCGTTAAAAACCTCCACCAAGGACCTAAGTGTGTCCTCATCTCTTCACAAGTAACCATACGACGAATAAGGCGAATTAAGCACCGGGACGGTGCTCCCGTAAGGAGGGGAGGATGTAAAACCCCGTAATTAAGGTCACTACTTAATTTAAATTTATAAATAAATCTTAAATTTTAATCATTCATTTCACTTTCTTAATCAATTTCTATTAAAATCGTTAATTTTAAAACCCTCGCGAACCTTAGAATTTAAATTATCCGTTTTTATCAATCGAGAAACCAATGACTCCGTATACGGGCCTTAAGTGCCAAATTATTTTTATTTTTGTACTTTACGTTTTCCTCGTGTTTTATATTGCACTTAGAGAAAAAAAATGTCGGACTAGAATAGACAATTGAGCCCGAGATTTATAGGTATTATTAGTTAGGCAAAATTTGGCCAAAACCCACTCCTTACCCTTGTTATGCGCCGGCCCAACTCCAAAACCAAACACCCTCCTTTTTGTTTGATCCATTAGGTCCCTAATTCTAGTCTTGATCCAATAAAAGGCCCATTCTTCCTACTTAAGCACAAACACGACACATAACAACACATAGATATCATATTAAGTAGAAAACCACCGGTCTCCTTTTCCCTCTCCCACTATTCGACATAAACCACCCCCAAAACCCCTCTTTGATCTTAAAAACTCCATGAAATCCACTCCTTTTAACACCAAATCAACCCACAAGTAAACCTTAATCCTTCTTCATTGTTAAAAGTCACCATGCAATTGATTTAGAAAAAAACCCAATTTGAAGAACTTGGAGATTATTAGGGTTTTGCTTAAATTGAAGGTAGAGCATTAAGGGTTGAATAATTAGCGATTACAAGAAAGATTGGACCCAAGAAAAGTTAGGGTTTTGATTGGTTATGGTGTTGGTGTCCGCGGCCAAAAACCATAGCCGCTTAGGTTTCATGGTTGATTCTTCATACCATCTCCATCTTGTGGTAAGTGACTTTCCTTAAATTCCTTATTGTTAATTTGATGATTCTTGAATGCATGTCCTTAGGATAGTTAGATATTGGTTTTATCATGTGATTGAAGGGTTAGTTTGATTGTGGCTATTGATTGAGGTTGTGTACGGTGAAATTAAGGATTTGAAGTAGTTAAAATAGGCGTAAAGATAGTGTTTATGGACTGATTTTGGGACAGCAGCTTGTCGTGCTTGTATCCCCAAAATTATTGGCTTGTACATACTGATAATATTTGATATTTGGGAAATAGACTCTTAGGGCTTGATGTGGTGAGTTGTATGCTCAACCAACTCCTCCGGATGAAGGAGTTATGGTCAAATTACGAACATGGGTCAATTCTGGACCTTCGATTAGAAAGCATGTTAATGTCAAGGTTTTTGAACTAAAAGTTTAGGTTTTAAAGCTTGGGTCAATTCTAGACATCTTATAGAAGCTCCATCACTTGGTCTCACACTCATTGCTATTTTAGTTTAGGATTTATGACTAAAACGGCAAAACTAAGAAATTCAGTTAAAAATCTTGTTTGACCTTCGTTTAGTAAAGGTTGAATTCCCGTTGATTGGTAAATGAGTTTAATGATTGGCTTAAATTTTTGAAAACTAGATTCATGTGGTTTTCCAGGGGTGAAAACCGCACCTTTATATCTTTTATATAATGATAGATATGGTCTGGTGATCATGGCTAAATTCTGCAAACGTAGTTTTCTCAAAACTCAATCGTTATCATTTAACAGGAAAAGATTTGTAACCATTTGTAAACTTCAAAATCCGAATTACAAGACCTTTCATCTGAAGTCCCGGAAAGGTCCCCACTTTGCCTCATGTCTATATATTTTACATTTTAGGATTTATGCTCTCTTGAAAATGACTAAAATCAGAAAATTTACTTTTACGTCTAGGATTGGAAAAAGGAAAAGTGTGACCACATCCAATTGAGATAGGAATTAAGGGACGAGACTTAGTAAATATTTATTTTAGTTTGACCCCAGCTTAGAAATCAATTGACTTCTTAAAAACACTTTGGTTTAGTCTTGGTGCAATATTGTTTATGTTTCGAATTCTTTAACTAGTATTGTATAACTATTCTATTATAATGATATCATATATCATTCTAAGTCGCGACTTGCTTTATAGGTCTCGACTAATATTTGGAGTCATCTTATCATTGTTGGTTTCTCTTCGATCATCCACTTACGGTGAGTTTATAGCCGCATCTTTTCTTCTTTAATGGTTTTCATAACTATTTTCGAGGCGAGAATACATGCTCGTTTTACCAAATAACTTATTGATTCCAATTTTATAAGTGTTACATGAATGTTTTTACTAAAGACTTTACTTGCTCTTCACATGATTTCTAATACATGTTTGATACATGCTTGTTTTACCGAATAACTTATCGGTTACTACTACTTAAGCGTTACATGAATATTTTTACTAAAGCTTTTGCTTATCTACCACATGATTTCTAATACATGTTTGATACATGCTTGTTTTATAAACTGGACACAAGAAACTTTATGGTATGCTGGACCTAAATATGAGGTCAATTGCATGAGTAGTTATTGCCAAAGCCCGAATTTCATACACTGTTAATTACCTATGATGGGTGAGCGCTAGTACATTAAGTAGATCTATTGGGCCACGACTGCCCTGTTTGGGGTTGTGACATCCATGGCGCGATCACCCCTAAAGGACATTTTGTATTGAGAATTTCTTAAGGTATATTGCAATATTACCTAGTTGTGGGGGCAAATTATATGCATATTTTATATGCTTGGTTAACATTTCAGTGGCATGAGCTTAATGCGATAATATATTAATTCCTTTACTTGACATTGCATTCGTTGCACGGTCGCTGGCTGATCTTAAATATTACTTGAATTATTTCAACACTGCTTTTACTTAAACCTATGAATTCACCAACATTATTGTTGACGTTTTTGCATGTATTTTTCTCAGGATATTATCTTGCTAGCTAAGCATGGGAGCAAGAAAGACGCGTGGATATCAAAGCACAATAACTCAAATCATAGAAAAAGTCTCGAAAAGAGACGTTTTAGGAAAATTTCATTCATTCGAATAATAAAAGTTTACATCACGGTCCCAAATTAAGTTTAACGTAGGATAAAAATAACAAATGACAAAGATTGTAGCTTGATGATCGGAGTTTTCAGATTGAAGAAGATTCTGATGAACTTGAATATCCTAAGAGAGTTTTCACGATTAGATCTTTGTCTCTGCAGTTTTCTGGTCAGAGTGACCCACTGTTGCAAGTTCGACACTTGACAGTGCAATCTCCGGTGTGATGCAGGGTGCATTTTGTACACAAAGGAAGGTTTCCATGGTATCTTTTGGGAGGATAAGTCCTAACAGGTTCTTGTCTTCTATTCTGCTAGTGGTGGTAATCATCGTTACGGTTGTGATTGTTGTGGTTATTTTTGGTATTTGTCACTTTGCGTTGTTTGAAGTGTTATTGTTGTTGTGGTATTTGGTGGATAGTTGGTTGTTGTTGTTGTCGATGGTGTTTCTCTTATCTTCTAATTTTCGTTTATGATCATTGGTTTCTTGCACAAAATCGCGTTTTATTATCTGATCCATTAACCTCTGGGATATGTTGATGGCTTCCTCCAAAGTTTGAGGTTTTGAGGCAGTAACGTTCCTTCGAATGCCTTCGAGAAAGACCCCGATAAAGCTTCTAATAGTTTCTCATTGTTTATTCACCATTGTTTGGACACAAGCTTTTAATTCTTGGAATCTTCTAACATAGGGTTTAAGATCATTTCCCTTTACACTCAGATTGTAAAGTTCCTCTTCCATTTTTCTGATCTCAGTCCGGGGATAATACTTGTTTGTCAGAAGCCTTTTTAACTCAGTCCAGGTGATTTGATTAGCTTGCTCTATTCCCATAGGCTGGCAAGTGCATTACACCCAAGACAATGGCATCATCAGTTAAAGTAATATTAGCAAATGTTACATTATTTTCCCCTCAGCACATCTTGCTTCGAGAGAATACTGATTGGTTCGTTCAAACCAGCTGAAGAGATCAACAGCTCCTTCTGTGTCCATTGAAGTAGAAAGGTTGACATTTTATGAATACTTTGTATTTTCCTTTTTTTTGCATACAAGAATTTCTCTGTTTAGTGTACCTATTGGAAAAAGGTCAGAAGGTGCCATGGCAGCAGCATGTGCTTTCAGAGCTTGAGAGGAGCCATCATTAATCAGTTGCTGGAATGGCATCCAAGTTTATGACTGTGTTTTCAGTTTTGACGTCCTTTTGGAAGGTATTCTACCCCAAAGATGACACGTAGAAAGAATGATATCATAAGTTTTTGAAAAGTAAATAAAAGAAATGTGCTGCTTAAAATGCTTAAAAAAATGCTTATTTTTGAATTTTAAGCACTTAGCGTTATATAAAGCGAAAATGGTGGAAATGATGAGAAAGAGAGATTAAGTTGGAAAAATAAGGTATGAAACGGGATTGCCTTTATAAATAACTTGCCTTTTTACTGTACATAGTCAAGATTTGACAAGCGTTTTTATTTATACCACACATCCCGTGGCTTAGGATAAAGCTATAACTAGTCTAAGAGTTTATTGATTCTGAGTTGGTTGATGACATCCTAAAGATCTTCTGATTTGTTTGGTGACGAGCTTGGATTTTCTCAATGATTTCGTTCAAGATTGGAAATTTGTTAGTGAGTCAAAGGCATTTCTTATCCTTTTGCCTAAACCATTTCTTTTGAAGTTTATAATCAGAGTACGGATTTTTCTTGAGTTCGGTCTGTAAGTTCTCTCTATTCCCTTCCGTATGATCATATCTATCAATACTGTCCTTCCTCAATTTTTCTCAATGTGGTGGAAGATAAGAGTTCATCTAAGTAATTCAAAATAATCTCGATATGTCCCTCATGAATGTTTCAATACATCTAAATTGGACATTTTTCTCCTATTTCAAATATCTAAGTTGGGGTAGGAGTATACAACAATGTGAAATGGTGATACCAAATCACAAGTTTTTTTTTTTGATTCCGGATGAATTAGATAACGTAGTTGAGGAAGAAGATGGGAATGGATTCGCTTCTTAGGTGGTAATAGTTCTTCAGGAATAAAGAAATATCGAGGATTAAATAGTAATGATGGTGGTAATACCGGAAATGGAGTTAAAATAGCTGATGGGGTAATAGGATCTGGTGATGAAATAGGGAATTCCTTAGCATAAAATGCTTGTACGTCCTTCAAATAAGGATTATTGTAGAAAGGTGAGAATACTGATGGGATTATATTATCTGTAGAGTTTCTTGAAGAGTTAAAAGATCTGTTTTCCGATGAAGCTGGGAAATAATCCGATGAGACTGAAGTATAGTTAAGAATATTCATAGAGGAAAAAGCATCCTCAATATCAGAAGTAGAGCGGTTGGGAGAAGACATCATTCTGTTAACAACCCCGTCGTAAATAACATAAGTTATTTATGTAATAGTATAATAGATATGTATATTTACATACTTGTTCCGGAATGTAGTGGCACGGAGGACTTTGATGGCTAGAAAAGAAATGTGGTTATAGTTAAGGTTTTGACCTTGTTCTCTATAACCATGGCGCTGATACCAATCTGTAACACCCCCATTTTTACAATATAGCAGCGGAAGCTAATCTGGGGTATTACTTCATGGATACAACAATCATAATCATAGAAAACAACTTTAAAAGAGACGTTGGAAAAATTTAGTTATCATTCATTATAATCAGAGTTTTTACAAAATGTAGGTCCCAAAATCTAAAATATCAAGTTTGAATGATAACAGTTCAGCCACCTTCGAGTTCATGCCACTCTGTACTGCAACTTGCTCAATTACCTGAGATAAACATGCTAAAAAGGGTCAACACAAAGGTTAAGTGAAATTCATATGCTTGAAATGTAATAGTTAAATACAAGTTATCATAATTGAAAATGTTGGTATTGCAGGAATAATTGTTATGAAGAACATTATTGTCATAGTGAACAATATTATCACCCTAAACTCATGAATCACATAAAGAGATAAAGAGATATTAAAGAGATATTGGGAGATACAACCTAAAGAGACATTAAAGAGATATTGGGAGATACTACCCAAGAAGACATTGGGAGATATATACCACAAGAATATTGGTATAAATTACCAAAGAGATACTGAGAGATATTACCAAAAGAGATACTAAAGAGATATTGGGAGATACTACCCAAATAGATATTTCCATGTACTTAGGCAATAATATATCAGGATAACATATAATATTTGCATTCATGATTTTATAGTAGGTGTCACGGGTTTATAAGATATGTGAGAATAAAGGAATTCATTAAGTCTTTAGAAAAGTAATCACATTGTTATAAAATAAATGAGTATGTAAAAGATTTTGTAACAAGCATGTATCCCCTCGCAGGTTTATAAATATGGTAAAATAAGTAAAGGCGAGGTTATTAACTTCACCTGATAGGTAGATGTAATACATGATCCAAAATGAAAACTGACGACCTTATCACAATCTTAACCAGGGAAGGTTGATATAGCAAAATGATAATAACACACCACTCAGCAACCTGATAAATATTATTGAGTCTTAGGAAGATTGTACTCTAGAACTTTAGTTTTAAGAGTTATGATAATAGATAGAAGAGTTTGGAATATTGTATTCACCGTTGCGGGCCATCATAATTCAGAAAGTCTTCATAAACGTTTGAGAGCTGGTCACTTTAAATCGTAACACCAACAACTCAGTCAGAACGTAATACCAAGAAGAAACCTCTGTAATATACTCCCTAGTATTGTGGCACAATATAGCTTTCCGGATATCGGTTTATAAAGCGTTTTATTCAATGATCTGATATAGTTTAAGCACGTCAAGCGTATAATTAAAGGTATGTCTGGTAATGATTTTAAATGTGTTTTTTTATACTTTTTCAAATGTTACATTTTAGACCCTTGGAGTTTGGAAAATTTGAAAGTAGATCCCCTAGGTTTGCAATTTTACAAATTTGGTCTTAACTTTGAATGTATATACCAGTAAACTTGGACTTTTGAAAAGTGACCATAATATACCCTATAGTTTATAACTTTGAGTAAAATGATATTTGATTTTTTTTCTTATAGTCCTTAATAGTTATAATTATCTGAAATTACGATATATACCCCTTGCATGGATTATAATTACAAAACATGTCCAAATTGCCATGAAAGCTTATTTTAACATTTCAATAGACATTTATAAGTTATAATAAACTAAAATATGAAGATTTAACATAACACAAGTTTAATTTAACGATTCGTTAATCTTTTATGAATTAAAAACGGTCCAAAAATAGGGTTTCAAAACGTAAAACGGTAGGTTTTAAGTTTCAAATTCCTTCATTAATCAATGAAGTGGTTATTTTAACATTAGTTAAGCATGATAGGATATATTATAACAATATTTAATCATTATAACATTTAGTTTTAAGAAAAACGCGAAATAAGGTTTCTGGATAATGGTTTTGGATCAATAAGGAAAATGAGCATGCACTTGGGTTATGAAACTTTCACATTAGAGTTAACTTTAGGATCATATGAACATTATAAAAGTGTAGGAGTAGAAGTACAACATTCAAAACCTGGGCTTGAGCTTATAGCTTAGACACGGGTTGAAATCGGGACTTTCGGCTTCGTACGACCTAAAAATGAAACCTCAGGGGATTCATTCCTTTAGGAATCACGTCCTTGAACGTCTTTTCATGATCCTAGGATCATATGGACGCACAGTAGTTTCTTCTCTTCAGTGTTTTAATGAAAGAAAATGGTTGGTGCGAGTTTGAATGGAGATACAAGGGTGCTATTTATAGTCAATTGGAGATGAGGAGGTTAAGGAAGCCATGGGTTCTGCTCTTGACACCTGTAGCAGCTAGTTAGGGATGTGTTGAGGCTAGAAAATGAAGTGTGGAAGGTCTATTAGTAGCTTGGATATGTGTTGGCTATTTCTTCTTGCTGCCACGGCTTTGTACAGTAGTAAAGACGTATAGGCCAAGTGCTTCATCCTTTGGCCAAGAGATATGCAAGAGCATCTTTAGTAAGTTGCTCCAATGTATCTAAAGGTATTCTTGGAGTTATTTCACATGTACGAGTTTTAAATAGAGAGTAAAAATGGGGTTCATCGAAAGGGTTCGGTTCTGTATTTGGGTTCTGGCAATGGAGTTATCATAAGTTTCAATCTCATATATCATGTTTAAATGATTAAGATATTCTTAATACAATGTCACAAGGTCTGAATAAGAAGAAGAACAAGGATTAGAATTGGTTTGGGTTTAAAACGGGGTTATAATTAAGAAAAGGAGGGCACAGTCAAAACTAGGGCTCGTTTAAGGTTTTCTGGACATTCTTTGCTTAAATTTGAAATTATTTGATTGGGAAGGGATGAATACTGATCATTGACTTATATAAAGGATTACCATGAGTGTTGATCATTGGTTTAAGTTAAAAGAGGTCAAATTGAAATAATACAGCCGTAGCTGGAATAGGGGTTCATATAAAGGCTTTTAGGGTTTTCTACTTTGTAATTCTCGTACATTGTTGAAGCAAGGATGATAATGTACGGATAAAGGTTTTAAAACTCATTTTCTGGGTTTACAATGATCATGGTTGCTTTACTTTGAGAATGAGATAGTCTGAAAATGAGTAAACGGGTTAAAATCATAATTAGGGTACAATTAGGGTTTTTTGGATTTGTTTCTTGGGTAATTGAAGTAGAATGAAGAAATGATGATGGAATATGATTGAGTATGTTGTAATTTATGTATTAATAACGTTATTTAAGAGTTGGTTTAAGTATTGACAATGGTTAAAAATAGAAGATACAGGTCATGGTTTAGAACTACTCGTTTTAGGTTATAGGTTTTTGAATTAGGGTTTTGAAGCAAAAAGATGAAAGAAAGCTTTATAATGTAATAATTAGGGTTCATATATTGTAAAATGAGTATAGTAGCTTGCACGTAAGTGATAGTGAAGAAATGAGGATGAAAAACGGAGTTAGACGGCTATTTTAGGGATTAAGCTTAATGACTTGTATACTGATCTTTTAAGGAATTGTACTTTGATTTAAAGGGATTTTATATTTCAAATGAGATGTAATAAATACTAGTACAATGCTTTTAGTAGCTTTGTGCTATTCACTTAGATGTTATCATTTCATGTAATTAGGGTTTAGAAATATAACGTTAACGGTTTAAAGTCCCGTTTAGATATAACGTTTTGCGAAAAGTACATTATATGAAAAAAGTACCTTGTAATAAGAAATTATAAATATTAAACATGACATGTTACGATGTTTGCTTGAACAATAATGAATACAGGGTAGTCATAATCTATTTGCGTGAGGCTCCCCCGTCTACTTTAGTTATGTAAGTTACATTACATACTGAGATATTGACAATACAAGTAATGTAATAAAGTGAAAAATTTCCCTATACAATTGTGATAATAGTAAAATAGGTTTTTGCATTTGATGAAAATTCTTGGATTTTGATAAGTCTACACCCTTACATAAATCTCGTCCGATATTTAATTAAAGTCTAGAGGTATTGTTTAGAGATATGGTACTGGGGTATGAATTAGGTTAATCAAGGTCACAAGTCCACGGAGTAAGCATATGATAATTGAAGTAAACACCATAATTATAATTACCTCCTTCCACTCTACATATTTTTCAAGATCATACCTCTTGTGACAGCAATAGAATTTCTCTAGATATCTGGTAGAATCTGGGTGGATAAAATACTTCGATTTACGGACCTGTGGGTTATTTCTACTTCTGCAATCCACTCTAATCGTAAAGACTTGTAATATTCGTTAACCTTTAAAAGTCAACAACGGAATAAGGAATATGTTATCACAAGTCTTTGGCAAAAATTTTCATAACTAGTGGTATTGAAATCATCTGACATGTATAGATTCTGGTTGGGTGGGTTTCCGTTGTTATTATGTTACAGAATATAACTGCAGAAATTTAGAATACTGGAGATCATGGAATGAGTAATGTCAAGGAATGATTATGAATTTGTAAGAGAGTTGTTAATCACGTGAGATACAGATTTTTGGAAATGGGAACCAGACGATGAAGGTAATAATGATAATGTAATGTAAATAATGATAATGATTAAGGGATTATTTATACAAACGGATTGAAAGAAACTTGTTTGTACATATGTTATATACTTAAGCCTACTTATTTATAATCATTAACTTACAAAAAGAAGCGTCCAACTCCTTGTAACTGATAAATTTATAAACATATACTGAGAGATTGTTTTGTTTATTTTATAATTTGCTCATTCCAAAAGAAAAAGCATTCTAATTCATTTCAATAAGAATTATCATAAATCATCTTACCTAAGCAAAACACAAGATATGGTAATGTGTAAAAATGAACATGAATGAGGTTAGATAATATTGATAGTATTGATTGTACTGACGCCTATCTAATCGCGGAAAGAAAATTTTTGTGGCAAATATGATCGGAAAGTATTCAGAGTTAGACCATGATAGAATTAACAATAATGTCAATTTTTGATACCACCAGATACCAAGATTTAACGGAATATCACTTATTATTTTCATTGTTAACTTATACATACGAACTTTACATATGAAAAAGAGTTGAAACTATGTTACGTTTTTTTATTATCTGTATAGGATAAAAATAACATGACAAAAGTTTGAATCTTGATAGATCATTAGATTTTCAGATGAAGAGATTCTGGATGAAAAAACACCCTTGAATCTCCTCAAGAGATTTATTTCATGTGATCTTTATCTCTGTAGTTTTCTGGTCAGAAACCCACTTTGTTACAAGTTTCGACACATATAGTGCATACTCCTGTGTGATCAGGTTGCATTTTGTAACATAAAGGAAGGTTTCATGTAACTTTTAGGAGGATAAGTCCTAACCGGTTCCTTTCCTTCTATTCTGCTGTGGTGGTGGTAATCATCGTTATGGTTGGTGATTATTGTGGTTATTTAATTTGTTGGTAGTTGTCACATTTGCGATTGTTGACGTGGTTATTGTTGTTGTGGTATTTGGGATATTTGTTGTAGTGTCGATGGTGTTTCGTCTTAGCTTCTAATTGATTGTTATATGAACATGTGTTTCTTGTAACAAAATCGTCGTTATATTACTGATCCATTATCTCTGGATATGTTGATGGGCTTAATTACCCCTCCCAAAGTTTAGAGTTTCGAGGGCAGTAACGTTTTCCTTAAATAGCTTCGAGAGGTAGACCTCCGATAAAGTTCATAAGAGTTTCTCATTGTTGAGGCACCATGGTTTGGACACCAATGTGGTTTAATTCTTGGAATCTTCTAACATAGGGTTTAGATCATATCCCCTTTCCACTCAATTTAAAGTTCCTCTTCCATTTTTCTGATCTCAGTCCGGGACAATACTTGTTTGTCATAAGCCTTTTAACTCAGTCCAGGTGATTTATTAGCTTGCTCAATCCCATAGGCTGGGCATTGCATTTCCACCAGACAAGCATCATCCGTTAAAGTACAGTAGCAAATGTTACTTTATTTTCCTTAAGCAACATCTGTCTTCGAGAGAATACTGATATCGTTTTCGGTCAAACCAGCGAATGGAGATCAACAAAATGGGCTTGAGCCCGACAACTAGGCCCAACTAGCTTAACTAAACTCCCGAAAACTACGTTTTACTTATACAAGGCTCGGGATTGTTTAATGACCATCACTTTACTAAATATCACGGCTAACAATAAGACAACACGTAGTAAGAATAATATCATAAGTTTTAAAAGAAAATGTGATGTTTAAAATGCTTAAAGAGTAATGGTCATTTTTAAATTTTAAGCACTTAGAGGTTATCATATGATTCATAATGATGAAGACGGAGATAGTGATGCAAATGATGGAGATGATGATGAAAGAGAGATAAGCTGGAAATAAGGTATGGAACTTGATTCCTTTGTATAAACAACTTACCTTTTTACTGTACATAATCAAGATTTGACAAGCGTTTTTATTTATACCACACATCCCGTAGCTAGGATAAAGCTATAAATAGTCTAAGAGTTTGTTGACATCCTAAAGATCTTCCTGATCTGTTTGGTGACGAGCTTGGATCTCCTCAATGATTTGTTCAAGATTGGAAATTATGTAGTGAGCAAAGGCAATCTTGTCCTTTTGCCCTAATTTCTTCTTTTAAGTTTGATAATCTGAGTACGGATTCTATTAAGTTCGGTCTTTAGTTTGTTACCATTAATACGTCCTTCTTCTATTCTCTCAATGCGGTGAAGAGAGGGTTCATCTAAGTAGTTCAAAATATCTTCAACTTGTTTCTCATGATGTTTTAGAAACATCTTAATTGAACTTTTTCCTATTTCAAATATTTGAGGTGGGGTAGGAGTATAAACTGAGAAAGATGGTGATACCAAATTACAAGTTTGATTCCGAGATGAATTAGATAACGTAGTTGAGGAAGAATGGATTTGCTTCTTAGGTGGTAATAGTCCTTCAGGAACAAAGAAATACCAGGGATCAAATAGTAGTGATGGTGGTAATACCGGAGATGGAGTCAAAATAGTTGGTGGAGTAATAGAATCTTGTGGTGAAATAGGTGATTCTTTAGCATAAAATGCTTGCACGTCCTTCAAATATGGATTATTATAGAAAAGTAAGAATGTTGGTGGGATCATACCGTCCTTAGAATCTTCCGAAGAGTTAAAAGAACTGCTTTCTGATAAAGTTGGGAAATAATCCGATGAGACCGAAGTATAGTTAAGAATATTCAAAGAGGAAAAAGTATCCTCAATATCGGAAGTAGAGTGGTTGGGAGAAGACATCGTTCTGTTAACAACCCAGTCGTAAATAACATAAGTTATTTATGTAATAGTATAATAGATATGTATTTTTACATACTGATCAGGAATGTAGTGGCGCGGAGGACTTTGATGGCTGAAAATGAATACAAGAAATTGGTTATAGTTCAAGTTTTGACCTTGTTCTCTATAACCATGGAGGTGATACAATCTCGCTAATACCCAAGTTTTACACTATAGCCAGCGGATGCTAATCTGGGGTATGACTTTGGATCACAATAATAATCTATAGGAAAAGTCTCAAAAGTGGAACGTTTTGTCAAAGATACGTTATCATTCATTTAAAATCAGAGTTTTACAAAGGCAGGTCCCAAAATCTAGAAACATAAATGGAAATGATAACAAGTTTTAGCCCTCTTCAAGTCCATGTCACTTCTCGTGCCCAATAAGTTGATCAATTACCTGATAAACATGCCTAATAAGTCAACATTAATGGTTGATAAAATTCATAGGTTTGAAATGTAATAGTTGAATACAATTATCATAATGGAAATATTGGTATTGCAGGGATAATTATTATAGAGAACATTATTATCATGGAGAACAGTATTATCATGGAGAACAGTATTTATTACCCTAACTAAAGAAATCACATTAAGAGATATTAAAGAGATATTGGGGGATATTACCCGAAAGAGATATTAAAGCGATATTGGAGATATACCAAAGAGATAATAAAGAGATTATTGGAGATACTCCCAAAGAGATATTGGGAGATATTACCCAAAGAGATATTAAAGAGATATTGGGAGATACTACCCAAAGAGATATTAAAGAGATATTAGGAGATACTACCCAAAGAGATATTAAAGAGATATTGGGAGATACTACCCAAAGAGATATTTAAGAGATATTGGGAGATATTACCCAAATAGATATTTTCATGTACTTAGGCAATAATATATCAGGATAGCATACAGTTGGAAAAACACATGCATTCATGGTTTATATCAGGTATCACAGGTTTATAAAGTATTCAAAAGATTGAAATGTGGGATTATGAATTCATTAAGTCTTTGAAAAGTAATCACATTGTTATAAGATAAATGAGTATGTAAAAGAGTTTGTAACAAGCATGTATCCCCCTCGCGGGTTTATAAAACATGTAAATAAGTAAAGGCGAGGTTATGAACTTCACCTGATAGGTAGTTGTAATAAATATTCCAAAATGAAAGCTGACGACCTTATCACAATCTTAACAGGGAAGGTTGATATAGCAAAATGATAGTAAACAGCCACGTCACGCAACCTGAGTAAATATGTCAAGTCTTAGGTAGATTGTACTCTAGAACTTTGGTTCAGAGAGTTTAATATTGTTATGAGTTTGATTGGAAAGTTTGGAATTATTGTATCACCGTTCAGGCCATCATAATTCAGAAGTCATTCAGTAAACGTTTGAGGAGCTAGGGCACTTTAAATTGTAAACCCAACAACTCAGTCAGAACGTAATACCAAGATGAAACCCCTTAATATGAAGCTTCCTAGTATTGTGGTACAATGGAGATCCGAAACCTGATTTATAAAGGCGCATTGATGATGAATGATATAATGGTTAGAACATAATCGGTTTTAAGCGTTTTATTCAATATCTAGAAATGTTAAGCACGTCAAGCGTTAATTAAAGTTATGTCTTGTAATGTTTTGAATACATTTTTATACTTTTTCAAAATGTTACATTTTAGACCCTTGAGAATGAAAAATGGCAAAATATACCCTTGGAGTTTGCACTTTTACGAGTTTGGTCCTTCAAGTTTAAAAGATATACAAAGTAAACCTTGTACTTTGGAAAGTGACATAATAGACCCCTATAGTTATAACTTTGATAAAATGACATTTTCAGCCCTTTTAGTTATAAGTTTCCGAAAGTTACGATATATACCCCTTGCATGGAATACTTTTGTAAAACAAGTCCGAATTGCCATGCAAGCTTATTTTAACATTCCAAAAGACATTTTCAGGTTATAGCTTATTAATATAAGCTAAAATATGAAGGTTTAACATAATGAAAGTTTAAAATAATGATTCGTTAAGCTAGGAAGCAAAACGGGTCAAATTAGGGTTTCAAAACGTAAACATGCGGGTTTTAAGTTCAAATTCCTTCAATAATCAATAAAGTGGTTATTTTAACATTAATTAAGCATGTTAGGATAGATTATAACAACATTTAGCCATTATAACATTTAGTTTTATGAAAAACACGAAATTAGGGTTTCGGGTGTACGGTTTTGGATCAAAATGGAAAATGAGCATGAATTGAGTTATGAAACTTTAACAAGAGCTTATGTATGATCATATGAACATCATAAGGGTGTAGTAGCAGGTAATCGAATAGTTGATAGAGCCTGGGTGTGATCGTGAGCTGGAACGGGTCAAAATCGGGACTTTTAGCTTCGTACGCCTAGAATAACGACTATGGGGCTTCGTTTCTTGGTTTATTTTGCTTCCTTTCTGAACTTGAGCCTTCTTAAGACCTCTTAGGATCTCTTAGAGCAAAGTATTTGTGCTATGTAAGGGTTATAGAGAAGGAAGTGGGGGATGGTTTGAAATGAAGAGTATGTACCCCTATTTATAGTGTTGAAGACCCTTAGAGGCCAAGAAACTTTGATAACCAGGTTAGGACACATGGGGGTGATGTGGAGAGGCTAGGGGCTGAGTAAGGAAGGCTATGGTGCAAGGTGGAGGTGGTTCTAGATGTTTTAGGGGTGTTTGGTTTGATTTATACATTGCTGTTTTTGGACAGCCAACATCAGTCCTGGTAAAATGGTTGCCATTCGCAAACCGTAACTCCGTTGAAGCTCAAACCAGTGAGCATTGTTAGATATTTGAGTCCTATACAACGTTTAATTTTACATATTTTGGGGTTACTATACAAAAATTTAGAGATAATAGTCATTTACTACAGGTGTGCAGAATCAGCGCACCTTTGCCATTTCGGCTATAACTAATTCATCCGACGTCGAATCGGGTTGATTCCACCGCCAAAATGATCACAAGACATAGGGCTACAACCTAGTGTTTTCACTTAATACCCATAACCTATTTAGTTTCCCAGATCCTATGTTTTATAGACGGATCCGATTCTGAACTAGGGCCTAGTTTTAGGTTTTAGGGTTAGAACTAGATTAGGGTTTTGTTTTAGGGTTTCTAGGATTTAATTCATGTATAATGATGTTATAATGATGAAATAGGGTTTGTAATGTTGTAAATTAAGTATTTACAACTTATTTGATTAATGGTTTAGGTTTAAAACGGATAAAAACCAAGAAACGGGTTATGGTTTAGAAACTAGCTCGGTTTAGGGTTTCTTGTTTTGATTTCATGGAATCTTATGAAATGAGAATGAATATGGAATGTAAATGAAGTTCATTACTTGCTTTTAACTTGTACTTAATAGATTGTACGGAATTCCTTAGGAAAACGGAGGTAAAACGGCTATTTTGGATGTCATGCTTAATGACTTGTACATTGAGCTTTTAAGGACTTGTACTTTGACTTGGAGGAAGTTTATATTTCAAATGAGATGTTATGTTACTTGTACATATGCTTTAGTAGCTTGTACATTCATTTTAGATGTTAACTCTTCATGGAATTAGGGTTTAGAGGTATACGATAACGGTTTAAAGCCCGTCTTGATATAATGTTGCAAATGGTACATTATATGAGTAATGTACTTTGTAAAAATGATATTATGATATTGACTTGACATGTTATGATGTTTGCTTGACATATATGAAGATATGATTGACATAGGTAGGTTGCGTGAGCTCGTCTACTTTAGTTATGCAAGTCATATTGCATATTGAGATATTGGCAATGCAAGTAATGTAATAAAGCGGAAAATTTCCCCGTATAATTGTGATTATAGTAAAATAGGTTGATTTTTGTATTTGATGAAAATTCTGGGTTGTTATAGTCTCCACCCCTTACAGAAATCTCGTCCCGAGATTTAGTCGGATGCCGGAGAGTTATCAAGGAATGATTATGAATTTGTAAGAAAGTTGCTAATCATATGGGATATAGATTTGGAAATGAACAGATATTGAAGGTAATAATGATAATGATTTAAGTGAAGAAAAGGAATTTATTTGTACAAACGGATTGAAAGAAACTTGTTTGTACGTATGCTATATACTTAAGAAGAAATGGAGGAAGAAAATGATAATGATGATGATGATGCTGAGCTCGCCAAACCCTTATGAGGAGGCTGATCCCCTCAACCTACCACCACCAGATTCAGACACGAGTCGAGGATATGGCAGTTGCTCCTACTCCTGATGATCATGAGCAGGAGGCTGAGGCTGATACTGTTGGTACCATCACTAGGGTACCATATTCTGTGCGCCCATTCTCGGGTACTGTCTATGTGGGTAGTGGACCTTCTCGGCAGGTTTTTGCTCTTGGCCCTATAGGAAGGGATGTCAATACTCTACATCTCCAGGTCAAGGGCCTTACTCAACAAATGGTTGACCAGGCTAACACTGAACACTCAACCCTGAAAAGGCTCAGTGTGATGGATAAATATTTGGCAGAATTCGACACTGATTTAAGGAGTGAAATTAAGGGTCAACATGCACTCAGGCGGAGTGTGTGTAAGTTGAGATCATGTTCGAGGAGTTAGTACAGGGAGACAGTAGAAGAAAAAAAATATTAAATTGAGACGATGTTAGAATATACTCAAAGGGATTTGTCGCTTGTCATGGCACTTACATAGTTGAGACATGGTCCTCTTGTGGTTACAGAGGCACTTACACAGTTCAGACATTATCGTGAAAGACCATATGTCGCACCTACTGCTCTAGTAGCTCCTGTTGCTCGTACTGACCCTGATGATCCTTCTACCCGTCCTACTCTCGTCCTCGACACGATGATCCCTATGTCATGGTTAGAGATGCTGCCGCTAGAAATGAGGGTGTATGATTGCTTCTTATAGGTGACCTACAGCCGTCACAAGACCACCTGGATCCCCACATTTATCATCTGTAGTGTAGGTCATTGTAGTCTTTTTATTTTGCTATCACTAAACCGGCTGTCGGTTTATAGACTTGGGGATACTTAGATAGTAATGACTATGGTTCATGTTTTTGGTAAAACAATGCAACCTTGTACTATCTTTTGTGCTGGACGAAGAATTACTATCCTTAATTTTTATGATGTGTTGTGGATCTTCTTTGGCTTTGATTGTTTATACATGTGGATTATTCTGTTTGCCTTGGATTGATTGCTTTTACCTGTCTATGGATATACCATTGTATGAATACTCATTGAGTTTTCTCTTGATATGACCAGAATCATGCGCCACTGGGTATGACCTAGCCGCAATTGCAGAAGCTTGTCTCTGATAGGGAGGTTGCAGCATTGCTAGATCGTGCTACAAGAGGAAACACTAATGGAGCCGGCGGACCCGGCGGTAATACCGGGGGAAATGTTGGAGGCCAAGGTGGGGCACCACCTGCTCGTGAATGTACATACTCAAGTTTCATGAAATGTAACCCCACTAGTTTCCACGGGAACGAAGGTGCTGTTGAGTTATGCCGTTGGTTCGAGAAAACGGAAAGTGTTTTCAGCATCAGCGAATGTGCAGAGAGAAACAAGGTAAATTGTTGCAGTGCTATACTTCAAGGGTCAAGCCTTGACATGGTGGAACTCTCAGGTCGCCACCTTGGGGCTTGAGGTGGCTAATGCAAAGTCTTGGAATGATATGAAAATAATGATGAGAGAAGAATTTTGTCCGCCAGAAGAGATACAAAGAATGGAAGTTGAACTGTGGAACTTGAGGGTGAAAGATTCCAATATATCTGCTTACACCCAAAGGTTCAATGAATTGGTCCTGCTATGCCCAGAAATGGTTCCGAGCGAAAAGAAGAAAGTGGAGGCATACTTACGTGGCTTGCCTGAAAACATTAAAGGAGAAACAACTTCTTCTAGACCTGTTGTTCTTAATGAAGCTGTCCGAATGGCTCATACCCTAATGGAGCAGAAGTTACAAGCCAAAGCTGAAAGAATTGCTGAGAGCAACAAGAGAAAGTGGGAGAGCAACAACAATCAGGGTGGCAACAACAACAATCAGGGTGGCAACAACAACAACCGGAGAAATTACCAGAACAACAACCGCCACAACCAGAACAACAATCAAAGACATGGGAATGCTAGGGCTCTGACCACTACTCAAAATGCGGGAGCAAACCAAACTGGGGTTGCTTCCAAATGTAACCGTTGTGGGCTATGTCATTTTGATCAGTGCCCACCAAAGTGCAACAATTGTGGAAAAATGGGACACAAGGAAAAGGACTGCAGAAGCAAGAATGTGGCTTCTGGTACCAATGCTCGATCAGCTGTAGTTTGTTATGAATGTGGTGAGAGAGGCCACAAGAGCAATGCATGCCCAAAGAGAGCTGATCGACAAGGTGGAAACGTGCGAGGTCAAGCGTATGTCGTCCGTGATGCCGAGCACAACCAGGGCCCGAATGTCGTGACTGGTACGTTCTTATTGAATAATCGTTATGTTACAATACTGTTTGATTCGGGAGCGGATAAAAGTTTTGTGGATGTTAGATTTAGCCATTTATTAGATATTAAACCAGCCAAATTAAATACTAGTTACGGAGCTCGAACTAACAACGGATATGTGGTATGCACCAACACTTGTTCTGAAGGTTGTTATACTCTGAATTTACTTGACAACATGTTGACATTGATCTCATGCCAATAGAGTTGGGTACGTTCGATGTAATAATTGGAATGGATTGGTTGGTAGAACGCGATGCCGTCATCGTGTGTGGTAAAAAGGAGGTACATGTGCCCTACAAGAACAAGACATTAGTTGTTAAGGGTGATAGTGGTGCATCACGATTGAAAGTGATATCCTGCATCAAAGCAAGAAAATACATAGAAAGGGGATCCCAGTTGTTCTTAGCTCAAGTGACAGAGAAAGAACCGTCAAAGAAACAGTTGCAAGACGTGCCAGTGATTCGTAACTTTCCTGAGGTGTTTCCTGATGATTTGCCAGGACTCCCACCACCTCGACAAGTTGAATTTAGAATTGAGCTTGTGCCCGGAGCCGCACCTGTCGCGCGTGCACCATACCGTTTGGCACCGTCTGAATTGAAAGAATTGTCAGATCAATTGAAGGAACTATTAGAGAAAGGGTTTATTCGCCCGAGCTCTTCACCTTGGGGAGCTCCCAGGTTGGTCATTAAGACGAAAGGGATCATTCCGTTTGTGACATAGTATTACTACGCGAGCTAAATAAGTTGACAGTCAAGAATCGGTATCCACTCCCGAGGATTGACGACTTGTTTGACCAACTTCAAGGTTCCAGCGTATACTCAAAGATCGATCTGCGGTCTGGTTATCACCAACTCTGAATTAGAGAAGAAGATATCCCCATTACGGCTTTTCGGACTAGGTACGGTCACTATGAATTTCAAGTGATGCCGTTTGGTCTAACCAATGCTCTTGCGGTATTCATGGATTTAATGATTGAGTGTGTAAGCCATTACTTGATAAATTTGTGATGTATTATTGATAGACATACTTATCTTCTACCAAGAATAAGAGGAGCATGATAAACATTTGCAGATCATTTTGAGTTACTCAAAGAAAGAACACATTGTACGCCAAATTCTCGAAGTGGCGATTTCTGGATTGGTGTCGGTACAATTTCTCGGTCACGTGATCAAAAGTAAGGGTTTCACGTGGGAATCCTACGAAGGTTGGGCTATCCGAAATTGGTTCTGCACGACAACACCGACAGACGTAAGACAATTTTTGGGTTTAGCCTGATTCATTACAGACTATTCATCAAGGTTTTTTGTTAATTTTCACAAGCATCTAACTAAAATTGACCCAGGAAGAACAAAAAGTATGACATGGGGTACGGAAGAAGTTGAAGCGTTCCACACCTTGAGTAGAAGTTTGACTTCGCTCACTATCTAGCTTGCCTGAGGGAACTGAGAACTTCGTTGTATACTGTGATGCGTCGCACAAGGGTTATGGAGCTGTCCTGATGCAGAGGGAAAAGGTGATTGCGTATGCCTCTCGGCAACTAAAGAAGCATGAGTAAAACTACACGACCCATGACTTAGAACTGGGTGCTGTAGTGTTTGCACTTAGGGACTTGGAGGGCATTATTTACGTATGGTACTAGTGTACTGTGTTACATAGAGCATAAGAGATATAGATCATTTTGGATCAAAAGGAGCTCAACATAAGACAGCAGCGATGGATTGAACTTTTAAGTGACTATGATTGTGAAATCCGTTACCATCTTGGTAAGGTCAACGTAGTGGCTGATGCCCTGAGTTGAAAGGACAGAGAACCAATAAGGGTTAAATCTTTGGTAATGACGGTACACACCAATTTACCTAAGAAAATACTCAATGCTCAGACTGAGGCGATGAAAGAGGAAAACGTGAAAGCTGAAAATCTTGGAAGGCTGATCAAGACCGATATTTGGAGACACGTTCGATGGAACCCATTTCCTTTGAGGGCGGAATTTGGTTACCGTTGTTTGGGGGAGTATGATTTGATCCATGCATGAATTCGCCAAATCTAATTATTCAATTCAACCGGTGTCAGACAAGCAAAAATATGTACCAAGACTTGAAGGAAGCTCTATTGGTGGTAACGGAACATGAAAGTGAGATTCGCCACCTATGTCAGTAAATGTCTGACCTGTGCCAAGGGAAAGGATGAAGCACCAAAAAGCCATCCGGGTAACTCCAACAAACCTGAAATCCCAGAGTGGAAAGTGGAGAAATATTATCCATGGATTTTGTCTCAGGACTTCCAGAATGCCAAGTGGTTATGAGCTCCTCTGGAATTAACCAAATTTGCTTATTTCTTGCGATAAAGAAGACTGACACCATAGAAATGAACTTGCCCATTTATACTTTAAGGAATTTATATGTATGCATGGCGTACCTTACGTCAATTATCTCTGATAGGACAGCTTGTTTAACATCAGATTTTTAGAAATCCTGCAAGAAGCGATGGGAACCCAAATGGATATGAAAAGCACACGCTTACCACCCAGAGGACAGATGGTCAAATGCGAGAGAAATATTCAGACGATGGAGGACATTTTTTTTGTTTTTTTGATCATTGCATAATTGATTTTGGTAGTAGCTGGGATCGACACTTACCATTGGTCGAATTCTCCTACAATAACAGTTATCATGCGAGCATCAAGGCTGCGCCATTTGAAGCTTTATATGGGCGAAAGTGTAGATCGCCAGTTTGCTGGAGTGAAGTTGGAGATAGCCAACTCACTGGCCCATAATTGGTTTGAGAGACAACAGAAAAGATTATTCAAATCAAGAACCGATTGCTAACTGCCAGAAGCCGTCAGAAAAGTTATGCGGATGTTAGACGCAAACCGATGGAATTTCAAGTGGGTGATATGGTCATGTTAAAGGTATCGCCTTGGAAGGGCGTAATTCGCTCTGGGAAACGTAGTAAGTTGAGTCCACTGTACATTGGGCCATTCAAAATCATAGAAAGAATTGGTCTCGTGGCATACAAGCTGGAGCTTCCTGATAAACTCCGTGGAATTCATAACACCTCCCATGTTTCGAATCTCAAGAAATGCATGGCGGAAGAAAACTTGGTTATCCCACTTGAAGAGATCCAACTTGAAGACAAATTGCACTTTATTGAAGAACCAGTAGAGACCATGGACCGCGAAGTGAAGTAGCTCAAGCAAAGTAGAATTCCCATTGTCAAAGTTCGATGGAATTCAAGGCGAGGTCCGGAATATACTTGGGAACGAGAAGATTTCTTCAAAATAAATTACCCTCATCTTTTCTCGAATAATCAGAAGACAAGAAAGAGGAATCGAGCACCGGGACGGCGCTCCAGTAAGGAGGGGAGGATGTAACATTTCATATTTAAGGTCGCTATTTATTCCGAGCTTTATTTCTATTTTTATTTTTATGCAAAGCCATTAATTTTATGTTTACCCGATTTGGTAAAAATTTCCCGTTCTTAGCTTTAAGTGAGCCGTATTTAGGAATCTATTCCGTCTTTGTGCCTTACGTGGTTTAATATTCTCATAATACTCCCCGATGATTATAATTTACATCATTGTCATTTTCCGTGGTGTTTCGCGTTTACACAAATTTCTTGCTTAAAACTCGCGTTTTACCTTAAACCTTACTTTAATTTAACAAAAAATTTCACCACACTTTTAATTAATCATACACATTACAAAATCAAAAAATATATATATAAAAACCCTATTACCACTCTACAACTTGGCGGTTTTAACCAACTCCAACACACCAAACCCATTTAATTTTCTATTAATACAATCATTATTTTCATTTCACTCCATACCATTGCAATACTTTCATTTTTTCACACTAGTTTCAAACCAAAAAACATATCTCCTTTCCTTACTCTTGTGGCTGCCAAATTACTCCACCACCTCCATCATCTGACAACAAACATTTCTCACTCATTTTTATCTTCCTTTTCCTTCATCCTAAGGTTCTTGCAAAGTTTGGTGAAATTTCTTGAAGATTTGAAGATGTTGTGGATGTTTTATTGAAGGGTTTTCTTGAGGGAAACATTAGTAATATTTAGGAGGGTTAGAGGCATTTTAATCTTTGGTTTTGGGGTCTCCTTTGGTTCGAATTCAGCTCAAGAGTAAGAAGGGTGTTTTTGTTTTGATTCTCTAGCCTAAATCAATCTAGTACGAATCCTCTCTTATTCTTTAATTTTTTTTTAATTTTAATCCATGGAAAATAGATGTTGGATTCTGGGAAATTGCATTGTTATATGAATGTATGAGTTGTGTTTAAGATCTTGGTATGGCATTGCATATGATTGGTTAGAGTTAGGATTGATGTTTGGATGGGTTTTGGAGTAAATAATTAGGACTGTTTTGAAACAGTAGCAAAAACGTGTTATAGCATAAATATTTTGGCTTAGAGCCTATGATTAAATTACTTGTCTGGATAGATATATGTCTTGGAATCATAGGATAGTTGGATGCCCAACCAACTCCTCCGGATGAGGGAGTTATGGCCGTTTTACGGTAACTAGTCGAATCTGGATAGTTATTTGGAAAACGGATTTAACCACTAAACTTTTTCATAAAGTTCTGCATTTTTAAAAAATGGGTCAGTATAGATCATGTATATAACTTCTCAATTGGAATCACTTTTATTTTCTATCATGGTTTGGGATTGATAAGCCGTTTTTATTAAGGGTAATTTTTTTTGGAAAATTTTGTTTTGGGTAACCAGGCCAGGTAAAGTGAGTTTTACTATGGTTCTGAAACTTTGTACGATAACGAGCCTTACAAATTTTTGAAAACTAACTCAAAGGCTTTATTAGTGAAAGCCTCAAATTTTGAACTTGTGAAGCTAGGAGAATGAGTCCATAAAGTAAGTTAAAATCAGACAGAAACTGAGTTTTTAGTTTAGTCGCAAAATTTAAAAACGTATAGTACACTTTGGTAAAAATAGGAATTAAAAGCCACGAAACTTAGTAGGTGTTCATTTACCTATAAGACCAGATCACAAGTCATTTTGGGATTAAAAAGGATTTGGGGAAGTTCTAGTGGAATGCCATGCTTATCTCGGAAACACATCTCATGATCACTTGTTTAATTTTTACGTATTGTTTCTTTCTACGTACTAAGTCGCGTCACGTCTTTTAGGAGGTGCTTAGGAGTACTTCCCGCTCGTTCGAGACTCGTCACACTTCTGATCTAATTGTTCTCTCGGTGAGTTCATAGCCTCGCCTTTCTACTTATAAATGTTTTTATAAACCCCGCGAGGGAGATACATGCTAGTTTTATAAATTGAACACAAGTGATTTTCGGTATGCTGGTCCCGATTGTGAACTAATTGCATAAGTACCTATTGCAAAAAGGCCCCCTAATTTCATGCACTGTTAATTACCTATGATGGGTGAGCGCTAGTACATTAAGTAGATCTATTGGGCCGTGACTGCCCTGTCTGGGGTTGTGACATCCATGGCGCGATCACCCCTAAAGGACATTTTGTATTGAGAATTTCTTTAGGTATATTGCAATATTACCTAGTTGTGGGGCAAATGATTACATATTTATAATATGTTGGTTAACGTTTCAGTGGCATGAGCTTAATGCATTAGTGATTATAACTTGTTTGATCCACAAGTTTGCGATGATTAAAAATACTTGTGTTCACTCTTTATTTCATATAAACTCTATGGATTCACTCAACGTTTTCGTTGACTTTTTAGCATGTTTTATCTCAGGTAATCAAGGTTGATGGCTTGGAGTGGCGAATGGTATTTAGCGCGAAATGTTTTGACTAAACTTGTTTTGGTTCCATTCATTAAAAACACTTTGTGTTATGGTTTTTTAAAACTTTGTTATGATGTTGTATGGTGACGATCTTGTGGACAAATTTTCGACTCTGATCTTACATGAATGGGACAATGTTATGTTTTAAACGTCTCTTTTGAGTCATTCTTTATGTTCTTATGTTGTTGTGCTATGACTTAACACCCAAACTATTGGTTCCGTTGTGAAATAAATTTGGGGGTGTTAAAACTACTCCTAGGACAGTAAAATTTGTGTTTAAAGATACTACTCTAGTAGTTTCTAAGACTAGATTTTCTGTTAGAACCGTTCAATCTAAGTCCTTAGATACTACTCCCGTAGTTTCCAAAGCTAAGATCGATTCGGTTACACCAGTAAGTGACAAGAAAAAGGCCTCTATTGGTTTTAATGTGCGAATTAATTCACTTAGCAACTACATGAAGAACAAAATTCAAACTACTCGAATGTGGCAAAAGTGGTACAAATTACAACCAAATGTTGGTTGGTCATCTGTTAAACAGTCTTTGAATGTTAATAATAGTCGACCTATTGCTAAACCATCGATGTCTGTTAAAAAATAGGTAGTCAAATTGTCCACTTGTACATGTGTAGTATCTTCATGTGTTGCAGGTAGTTCAAATCGTTCTGTGGATTGTTGATAGTGGTTGTTCAAAGCACATGACGGGTGATCGATCACTGCTAAAAAATTTCATTGAGAAATTCCTGGGCACCGTCCGCTTTGGGAACGATCATTTTGCAGCAATTACAGGCTATGGAGATTATGTATAAGGCAAAATCACAATTTTTCATGTCTATTATGTTGAAGGGCTAGGATACAATCTCTTCAGTGTTGGATAATTTTGTGACGGTGATCTAGAAGTTGCTTTTCGTTTAAAAACATGCTACGTGCGAAATCTTAAAGGATATGATCTGCTTACAGGAGACCATGAATCCAATTTATATATTATCTCTATTCCTGATATGGCTGATTCTTCACCCGTTTGTCTAATGTCTAAAGCCTCTTCGACCAAATCATGGTTATGGCACCGCAGACTCTCACATCTTAATTTCGGTACCATAAACGATCTTACCAAACTCGACTTGGTTTATGGTCTTCTGAAGTTTAAATACGGAAAAGATCACCTTTGTTCTGCATGTGTGCAGGGAAAGAGCCAGAAATCCTCTCATCCACCTCAAGTAGTTTTGAGTAATCATTTCAAGTTGGAATTACTTCACATGGATTTATGCGGTCCAATGCGGATAGCATCAATTAATGGAAAGAAGTATATTCTTGTGATCGTTGATGATTATTCTCGATACACATGGGTATATTTTCTTCGTACAAAATATGAGACTCTAGAGACCATAAAGAATTTCTTTTCTCATGTTTAGTTGAATTTCAATGCTAAAGTGTGCAAGATTCACACTGAGAATGGTACAAAATTCAAAAATGCAACTCTTACAGCTCTTTATGATAAGTTAGGCATAATGCAACAATTTTCGGTATCTCGTACGCCTCAACAAAATAGAGTTGTTGAATGACAAAATCAAACTCTAGTCGAGGCTGCACGTACAATGCTTATCTTTTCACGCTTACTAGAATTTCTTTAGGCTGAAGCAGTTTCTACCACTTGCTTTACTCAAAATCGGTCAATCATTCACACAAAGTATAACAAAACTCCATATGAACTTCTTCGTGGCAGAAAACCAAATGTGGAGTATTTTCATGTGTTTGGTTCATTGTGTTATCCAACAAAGATCGAGATGATCTTGGAAAGATGAAACCAAAAGCAGACATCGGTATTTTTATTAGATATTCGAAAACATCAAGAGGGTTTCGGATTTATAACCGTCGCACCAAAAAGATTATGGAAACCATCCACGTCAAGTTTGATGAGCTCACAGCGATGGCTTCTGAACATGACAGTTTAGAACCCGTTTCGCAAAGCTTTGTTAATGACGATTCATCAGCAGAATCTATGAATACTCCGTCTAAAGAAGATTTGGATAATTTGTTCGAACCAATGTTTGAAAAATACTTTGATAAGAAGTCTTTCAATATCCTATCAATTCTGCTGCACAACAAGTTCATAGTCATGAAGACTCACCCACGCCATCTTCAATAGATATTGAAGACCATGAGGTTCCTCCCATTGTAACAACATCTAAAGAACAAACTTCTCTAATTTATTTAACCGAGGCTGATGAATTCTGTCAAGAAGACTCAGCAGAATTTGATGGTAATATGTTGTTAACTCTGTATGATGCTCCAGACTTTTCTGAAGCCAAATCATCAATAGCTGTAGATCCATCAAATATGCATGAGTTCCACCAAGTACAACCCTGAACACACATTTGGACAAAAGCTCATCCTTTAGAATAAGTAATTGGTGACTCGTCCAAACCTATGATGACTAGACAACATCTTCAAACTAATTCGAAAGTATGCATGTATGCATTAACCGTCAGTACTATCGAGCCAAAGAACATGAAAGAAGCCATGTCAAGTCACAGTTAGATTAAATCAATGCAAGATGAGTTGCATCAACTTGAGAGACTCGAAGTTTAGGAATTAGTTCCTCGACCAGATGGAAAGAATATTATTGCTCTCAAATGGATCTGGAAGAATAAAAGTGATGCAAAAAATATTGTTATTTGAAACAAATCTCGTCTTTTTGCGAAAGGGTACAAATAGGAAGAAGGCATTGATTTTGAAGAGTCATTTACTTCAGTTTCTCGTCTTAAGGCTGTTCGGATATTCATTGCTTATGCTGCACATAAAAATATTACAATCTTTTAAATGGATGTGAAAACGGAATTTCTCAATGGTCCATTGAAAGAGGAAGTGTATGTAAGCCAACCTGATGGATTTATCAATCCCGACTTTCCAGACCATGTATTCAGGTTAAAGAAAGCTCTTTACGGTCTCAAACAAGCTCCTCGAGCATGGTATGACAAATTATCTTCATTTCTAACTGAACACCAGTTTACTAAAGGTACTATTGACCCGACGTTGTTTACACGATGTCATAGGGGAGACATATTACTTGTTCAAGTATATGTCAATGACATTATTTTTGGGTCTGCAAATCCTAATTTTTCAAAACGATTTGTAAATCTTATGAAAAGTAATTTTGAAATGTTAATGATAGGAGAACTAAAGTTTTTTCTAGGACTTCAAGTTCATCAATCACCCTATGGCATATTCATAAGTCAGTCACAATACACAATAGAGCTTTTAAAGAAACATGGAATGGATAATTGTGTCTCCATGAGCACACCTATGGCCACTGAAAGACTGGATGCTGATTTACAAGGTACTCCAGCTGACCAAACGACTTATCATCGAATGATTAGAGGACTTATGTATCTAATAGCCAGTCGACCTGATATTGCTTTTGCTACCTTTGTTTGTACTCATTATCAAGCATGACCTGATATTGGAGTACTTTTGCTACCTTTGTTTGTGCTCATTTAAACGGATCTTTCGGAACCTAAGACAGTCCTATAACATGGGCATATGGTATCCGAAGGATTCCGGATTTAAACTAATTTCCTATTCAGATGCAGACCATGTAGGATGTAAAGACGAATGCAAAAGTACTTCAGGTGGCATACAATTTCTAGGTAACAAGCACGTGAGTTGGAGTTTGAAAAAGAAAGATTGTACTGCGATGTCTACAGCTGAAGCTGAATATGTGTCATTGTCTGTGTGTTGTGCAAAAGTCATTTGGATGTGTACATAGCTACTGGACTATAGATACAAGTACAACAGAATACCGATGTATTGCGATTCAAAAAGCGATATCTCTATTTCATGCAATCTGGTTTAGCATTCGCGCACAAAACACATAGACATCTGGTATCATTTTATTAAAGAACGTATTGAAAAGGGTAGTGTGGAATTATACTTTGTCGAAACTGAATACCAACTTGCGGATTTATTTACTAAAGCTCTTCCAAAAGAACGCTTTGAGTACTTAGTTCATCGCATTGGTATGAGATGTACGACTCCAACACAGTTGGACAGTCTGGCAAAGTTATCTTCTTGAAAAAGTTCATACATCAAAATTGTAAATAAATTTTTCAAAAACAAAATACAAAATTGTAAAATCTAAAAATCCAAAAAGATTTTCTTCATGTTTTTCAAAAAAAAAAAATTAAAATTAAAAAAATCAAAAAAATCAAAAAATCAAAAACATTATTTAAACAAAAGTCACATGTCTTTACAAATCAGATTCATTGTGGAAACTAGAAAGGAGGGTTGAATAGTTTTTACCATTTTAAAATTAAAACTTAGATTGTCGACTTATGTGAACTCAAGAGATAAACACAAGTGTATATGATAGCGATGCAATAAGTAAGTAACTAATCTACGAAATATAAACAAGTAAAGATAACAAAGATCAAACCGATGACACAATGATTTATAGTGGTTCGGCTACGAAGCTCCTCTTCGCCCTACTCTACTCCCCAAGTACCCAACTTGAGAGTTATCTTCACTATGTCAATAAGCTCCCTTTAGGCGGAGAAAACCGTATACTTCGCTTACACTTTTTCCGGTACTAAGCTAAATACCGAGTTCTGCTTCGAGATATAACCAATCTTACATACTATGTATTTTGTGGCCTAAATACTAACCTATCATGCACATATGATACACACAACACACAACACAAGATATACAAGATGCATGATTATCACAAACGCAATGACACAAATAAACTATTAACACTTGAAGCTTGATGTCTTCTTGAGTGTTCTTCACTAAAGAGTGGAATGAGTTGATCACTTGTAATGGATTATGTAACAAGTATAATGATAAAAGAATATAAAAGATAAAAGATGTATGTGAAAAATTGTTGGGATTTATTGATTTGATGATACAAAAAACAATGATACAAAAGAACAAAAGAATGAAACAACAAGGATGTAAGTTGACAATATGGAATTCTACAAAAGATGGAGGATTCTAAAAGATCTCCTTACAAGATAAAGATCAAAGATTAGGAAAAGATTTAGTTTCCTAATACAATTAAGATTCCTTTGTAAGTCTTATGGACTCTCTATATAAAGAGATCCCTAGACATAGGTTATGTGTGATTTTGTGTATACACTAAAAAAGTGTGAGTCGTGTGTTTCTCATAATGTAGACGTCTAGTTTGTTTAGCCTCAAGATCAAAGGTGTCTTTGATTCTGTTAGAGTAGGTAACCGTTCAACTATTGATCAAGTAGAATTGGGGCTTGTATGGAATGAAAAACCTTGTTAAAATATCATTGTTCTATGTTTTAATTCTGCTGCATATGTATCTATGAACTTTGTTATTTATTATCCTAGATGAAGCCTAGATCAAACTCCACAAAAATATTTTTCAAGAGTTGTCTAAAATGAAGACATAAGGTTACTATTTATAGCCAAACGTTTAAAATTCAAATGATGTCCCAAACAGCTGGACGTTGTGACCCACGAATCCACCAAAGCCTGGATCTGTGCCTTATTATAGTGGATCCGTCTAAGGAGCTGGGACAACATTTTGTCATTTTATGATTAACCCTAAATCGATACAAAATATTGTTTTGTATTTATTAAAACTAGTTTAATAGACTCTTCTAGAACAAAATATTTCTTATCACCAATAAGGAAAGATTTTCTAGATATGGGAAGATTTGGAAAGATTTAAAAAGACTATTTCCACTTATGGTTAATCTTATTTTGTCTTACATGATTAATATAACTAGCTTATAATTAATCATGTGTTAACTTAAATCATTTGATTAGAAAAGGTTTATGCAAATGATAAGTCCCCCCCCGTAAAAACACTAACTTTTACTGAGTTTGAATTCGACAACAAGAACATAAAAAAAACCTTTTCCTAAACCTGCTAATCAATAGATCACTTACGTTTGAGAAGAGAAGAAGGTAATAATCGTTGTAAATGAACTAAAAATCAAAAGTCTTGATTTTTTCTTCTTTCTCGATTTGAAATTCGGTATAAAGAAAAATAAGAAATGAAATTAAAATCTTATTTATACTATCCGAATTTGTTAGTTTGGAAATTGTCAATATCAGTCCCTGGAGTTCTTCTTTCTGAATTTTTTATTAAAAAATGGCAGCTTCGATGCTTGTAGTTTTTGATTACCGAATTTGTGTTGTCAAAATTTTTCAAAAACCTCATCCACCCCTTGGATTATGATCCCTTTGCACAGTTAGACCTTGAATGATATTTTTCCGTCCCTTTTTTAAACTTCCAGCTTTTCACAATAATGAAAAAATCCCCCTTGAAAATATATCCTTTTCATAAAAACTATTAAGTATTCGAGAGATCATTGTTTTTATTGAATTTTGAAAGCACTGTGAATTAAAAATTCAAGTGATGTACGTGAATGGGAATTACAAAAACACATGTTTTGACAAAAATAACTCCCCCTTATTCTATGATTCCAGATGAACAAATCGAAAACTTTTTGAGAAAAGTATAGAATTATGAATCTGAAGGTAATGAAAAGACATGTGACTTTTGTTTAAATTATGTTTTTGGTTTTTTTTTTCATTTTTAATTTTGTTTAATGAAAACACAAAAATCCACCGAATATGAAGCACGTGAAACTCGAACACGATCTCGATCACAAAACACAAACACTCTTAATCTTTAATGGCGTATAATACCACTTGTTAGGTCTCATTTTGGCTTGAATCACATGATATAGAACGATGTAGAATATAGAGAATCAAGAGAGGGAGGCAATCTTTCACAATTTCCAAATTTTATAACAAAAAGAGAACAATGGGAGGGAAAAGTTGTTACAAGCCATCAACCACCTAATGATGATTAGGTGGCTATTTATAGGGGAGGGAGGAAGCTTCTCTTCCTTCCTTTATTTTCCTAATTTTGCTAATTAGTCCCTTAATCTTGGTAAATATGTTATTTTCTACTTTTAGCATATTAAACCTTGTTACAAACTACTTTATGCTAAGTAAAATAAAGTCTAAACACTAATATTAAATAAAACCACTTAAAGTATCATAATCGACACTTTTATGATCTTAATAGAATTTTCATGAGATGATGTAATCCAAAATCATTAAAATTTGTTCTTTTTTGAAAAAACTCCGCCCGCTCCCAAAATTTAATCCATCAAAAAAACTTGATCACTATTTGAAGTTTTGTAAGGAAATGAGTGTTTAACACACAATTTTGAATTGTCATTAATAACTCTTTAAAATAATGTGTTCAACTTTTTGAAAAACCACATGTTTAGAAAGACTCACTTTCTAACGTTAAGGATAAGCGTTACTTATGCGTACACCTCCTTTGACGTTTGGGGTCCGAGTTGCAATCGGAGAGAGCGAATTACAAGTAATTAAGAAAATAGAAATGACATGTTTTGAAAACGTTTAAGCCTATTGCCCAGAACTTAATTAACACACCCATTGTCAATGTTAATCGAAATTTCTAGGTATGTAAATGTTATCGATTCCAAGAGACATGTCTAGAAGATTCTTTCTAGAATTTTTGATTTTTTGATTTTGTACTTGATTTTTTAAAAATATTTACATTTCGATGTTTGATGAAATCTATCAAGCCGATTCACTTGCCAGAACCCCTAGTTCTTCTAGAATCAAACATCTCATACCAAGTCGCCTGATAAGATACTCAAACCTATCTTGCGAAAGGGCTTTCATAAGCTAACTAGTATTCAGTTCTAACAAAATACAATTCAATTATACCACGTTCAACTTGTTCCTTGATAAAATGGTAGCGGACATTGATATGCTTGGTACAGGAGTGTTGCACGGGGTTGTATGAGATTGCTATGGCTGACTGAGAGTCGCAGTATAGCGGTATTTTGTTGTAGTCAAAGCCATAATTCTTAAGCTGTGTCATCATCCACATTACTTGAGCACAACTTGTAGATAAAGCCATGTACTCTACTTCTGATGTAGACATTGCAGGGTTGTCCTGTTTCTTTGACATCCAACTGACTAACTTTTCAGCTAAGAACTATATTCCTCCAAAAGTGCTCTTGCGAGTATCAAGGCATCCGACATAATCAATGTCTGAAAATGCGGTTAGTTCAAAATCAGAATCCTTCGAATACCAGAGTCCCATATTGATGGTTCCCTTTAAGTATCGAAAGATCCTTTTAACCTCTTTGAGGTATTTTTTAGTTGGTCTTGCTTGATAACGTGTACAATAGCATACTGCTTTCGACTAAGTCTCTCCACGTCGAATTCCAAAAAAAAAAAGTCAACTACATGAGTGACCCGATCATACTACAATATCGTGTTTGGTCAATGGTTAATCCACTCAAGTCTGCATACACTTTAGGTTTTGTAGCCATTGGTGTACCAATGTTGTCATAGTTATCCATTCCATGTTTTTTAAGTATTTCTAAAGCGTACTTGGCCTGATTGATAAAGATAACTCTTGGGGATTGGTGGATCTGAAGTCCTAAAAAGAATTCATTTCCCCCATTTAAGATAAATAAAATCTACTGTATATCAATTTTCAAATATTTTAGAAAATTTCAGGTTTGTAGACCCAAAAATAATGTCATAGACGTAAATTTTCACAAGTAGAATGTCCTCCCCGTATCTTATCATGAATAGAGTGGGATCAATAGTACATTTAGTGAAACCTTTGGACATTAAGAAATTTGAGAGTTCATCATACTAGGCTCTCGGAGCTTGCTTCAATCCATATAGAGCTTTCCTTAGATGATAGACTTTTTCTAGATGATCAAGATCAACGAACCCATCTGGCTGAGCAACATAAACCTCTTCCTTCAATAGACCATAAAGAAAATCCATTTTAACATCCATCTAACAGATTGGAAAAGATTTGTGTGCAACGTAGGCAACAAAAATCTGAACTGCTTCCAAGCGAGCAACTGGTGCAAAAGATTCTTCAAAATTAATACCCTTTTCCTGAGCATATCCCTTAGCTACAAGTCGTTCCTTATTGCGAATTACAGTATTGTATTTATCTTTTTTATTCTTCAATAACGACTTTCGTTTGATTACTGTCTTTCCAAAAGGTTTGTCAACTAGTTCCCAGACTTTGAGTCTGTCAAACTGATGAAGCTCTTCCTACATTGCCTCGATCCATGCATGATCATCCATTGCTTCCTTAATGTTTTTCGGTTATGCCGTACTCACGATGAGTGCGAACATGCACATTTTAGGATTTGTAGCAAGTTGTCGTCTTGTCTACGCAGGCATGGATGGATTTCCACAAACTTCTTTTGACGGATGATTTTTGGTCCAATGGTAGTCGGAATGATGTCTTTGTTAAAATGTATGCATGTTTGAAGTATCAATATTGCGCGAGGAAGACTCAGCAAATTCTTGTACCGGTGTACAGAATGGGTTGATAAATTTCTATGGTTTAAACTGTGCATCTTCTGCTTGATAAGTGTTTTTTCCTCAGCATTGACATTTGTTATTGGAGTTGTCGATTATATTGTAGGTTGAATATTCAATGTAGGTTGTGTGTCTTGTTGTTGAAGATTATGAGAGAGAGTGGAAGACTTTGACACACTTTGATTTCCTACAGTGAAGTATTCTTCGAATAAAGGATTGAAAAAAAATCCAACTCTTGTAATGACGAAGCATTTGCGTTTGATGGAGGAGAAACATTTGGAACCGGCTTTGAACTTGAAGATTCATTATTGTGGTCGTGAATTTCGAGTTCTGAATTGTTATGATCAGAAGTATTTTGGAGTTGGGGCGCGAGGCCTAAAGTGTTATTATCAACAAACGTCATTTGTCGTTGGTGTACGACGTCTGAACTGTTGTGTCAGACGTCATTGTACTTTATCATCAGATTTGAATCCCTTGAACCCCTAGTTTAAGAGATATCAATCTTTTCAGCAACCAAATTCCAAGTCTTTCCTTCTTAGGATTGAAAGATGTACCCGCACTTAAGTTAAGAGTACCTGCACTAGAGTTTGATCGCATTCATATAGGTTAGTGATATCTGCATTAGAATCATTTGGGGGTTTACTGTTAACCTTGGTTGTGCTAGAGGTGAATATCTTTCAAGTTGGAACCCACCTAAGACTAACAGTCTTGAAATTTCTACCCGTCGGTTTCCACCTAAGACAAGATCTAGGAGTCATTATTTTCTCATGCATAGTGGTAGTCTTTTTGTTTGAAAACCTATGTCCTGTAGGGATCTGTCTTTCTGGTTTCTTTGCAATACTTGTTTGTTCTACGGGTTTGTATCTTTTGTTGCCTTATGGGATGGTACCTTAGCACGTGATTTGACCTCATTCATGATTTTTTTTCACAAGCATCATGATTTGCATTAAAGAAACATTTATGAATTATGACATGTCGAACAAACGAAGTTTTTAAAGTCCAAGAAAGATCTATAATTCTTAAGTGCTTCAGTAAGGCACAGACTTGTGGTCGTTACGCAATTACTCTTAGATGCATGCCAATTCCTAGATGTTTGAGTATTGTTCCTAGGTTTTGGTGTGCAATCATTAGTAGGCTTTTGTATTTTAGCACAATACATTTCCCTAGGTTTTGAATTTCTACTTCTTTCTTATGTCTTTTTCTTATCTTTTTCTAGGTAGTGATTATGAACCATGTCATTTGAGCTATACCTTAGATGAGCCAGATGCAATCATGTGATGAGGTTTTGCACAAGAAGATTCTTTTCCCTTAGGTAAATAATGAGTAGTGAGTGGTTTTGAAAAATCGTTTTTCATATCAAATTGGAAGGCAAACCATGGTTTTGAAGATTTAGTTCATTCGGATTTAAACATAGTCGGTTGTCTAACAACTGACTGGTTTCTAAGTGGATGTACAATCGGTTTCCCCAATATTAATGGTTTTACAAATGTAGTATCCACACTATTTTCTTTTAACTTTCTTAATTCATTTTCAAAGATGCATTCGCAAAAACCTTTTCCTGAATCTGAGATTTTAAATCAGCATTTTCAATAGACTTTTTGTTCAGTTGTGTAATTAGATAGTCATTCTAGTCTTTCGTCTGAACTCGTGTCTTTTTGATAGAATCATAAAGATCTTTATAAGTATGTTTCAAATTCCCAGTTTCCTTATTTAAGTGCTTATTTTCTTTAAGTAATTTATTATTGTTTCAATTACATCTATGTCATGTTGAACCTTGGCTTCATCACTTTTATTTTTCCAAACTTGACCATGTTGCCCTGATTTTAAACCATTATGTTGCAATTGTAGTTCAAGATTAATACAATGTGCTTTTAGTTTTGAAAAATCTTTTTGAAACTAGGCAACGATCTTTTTGAAACAAATATTTTCAGACTTGAGAGATTGATTTGAAAGTTCAGTTGTTTTGGTATCAGTTAATGAAGCAGTCAAAGGACGTTTTTCATGACATTTTTCAACATTCTGGTCAACCTCTCCTTTAATATTAAATTCATGTTCCTTAGTATGTTGTTTTCCTATAGCAAATACATTATTATCAGTAGTCAATTGTACCTCAACCATTGGCTTTTCATCATATATATGTCTAATATCTGCATCATCAGCATCTGCATCATTCCCTGACATGCTTCTTATATCCTGCTTTTCAAATTCTGTCCCATTGCTTTCCGTAATAACCAAACTAGCATCTAATTCTTTACTCGTATCAACCTTTCCTTCTTTCATCTACATCTGTCTTTCATTCACCTTGCTGTCATACTCTCTTTTATGCAGTCTCTTTCATTAATTGACTTCTTAACAGATTCCATGTGTTGGATCAGTGAATCATAGAATTGTTGAACCTCGGTTCAAGTGTATGCTAGAAAGTACTTGCGTGTCATTAGATTGTTATCATATAATATTCACTAAAAAAACACGATCCGGAGGTCGGGGAGGATTAAAGAGAAAGAAAGCCATATTATTAGATTGTAAAGAGAGAAAGGGAAGATTGTGTGTTTCTAGAGAGAGAAAGGTATACACACACTTATGAGATGGTTACATTATGAAATCCACGACATTTCCACCTAACGTGGGAAGAAGGAGGGGATATATTATATATATATATATAACCTAAAATACATCCTCACTTTCATATAATGCCATTTCTAGTCCTTGCATATCCGGCATTAAATAATCTTATGTAATTATCGTAAAAGTCGACATATTTTAAATGCTAACTATTTTTCAAACTCAATCTACGATTGATGACTTACTTGAGAAACAAAAGAAATTTGATTGAGACTTGGATTATCTAGTTATACCTAATGTACAGAGTTACATTGTAGTACTCCCACAGGTTATATCTATCACTTATAAGGAGTTACATTGTAATGCTCAGTGTCACACACAGATGCAGATGTGGATAGTTTCAAGAGGTGTATACTTTTTATACTTTTTGAAGTTGGTATAAAGGTACAAAGGTTTAATGCTTGCACCATTCTTCAATCAACAACATTGCAAGCTGAAGTAAAAATCTAGGGATTTTACTTCAGTATTCAAGTTTCTGTATATCAGTTTACTCACCGATGGTCACACAAATATGCCACAGGATATGAGGTTTGGATAAGTTAGCTAAAGAATTTAAAGGTTGAGATGTGATCATTCTAATCTCAATGGAGATATTATTGTGGCTACACAACTACAATGGTACTTCACAGTCTAAGCAAAATTTTCAAAGTTCTTCAATGACGATCATAACTTTTCAAGATTTGTGCCTATGACAAGAACTTCTTAAGTATATGAGCGTATACGATAATGGTGCTTCTGAGAGTTCAAATCCATAATGGGGAAAATGTGTACTTTGATGATAACATGTCAACTTACAGGGGAAAGTAGTGTATACTACTTTACTATTAGAGGTTTGTAAAGTATTTTGCAAATGTGAGAGGAATTGTTTCTGATTTCTTGCATGTTCCCCCGAACGGATATTCACCAAGACTAAATTTCATGAAACAATATAGGAGCAGTATTAGTTGGGGTGGTTGGCTGGTTCTTCTATAAAATTCCGCTATGCACTTTAAATGTCAATGTTAGAAGATCCTTTAAGCTACATCAAAGTTTCAGAATTTGCTCAAGATACGGATGTTGGTTTGAGGGGAAAGCTTAAATCAGAAACTTCATTACAAAGTATCTATGAAAGAAAGCTTTTCCAGACATGCGCATGAATAGGGAAGTTAATCTAACTCATCCATATTACAATGGTTATAGAACAAGTAAAGACACATAAAGCTCCAACTAGAGTATAAGTTTCAAGACTAGAAGATAAAATATGTCAACTTTCATCTTTGAAGCACTTTGAAGACTTTATTTGGTTTTATTTGTACTTGTTTAGGAACTTGTAAGTAATTGCCTGTATGGTCCACATATTAGGGGGAAGATTAGTTAGCCTTAAAATATGTTCTACTTATACAAAAATTTACATTAGCTATACTTATAGTCAGGATTACGTAAAGGCTAGTTAGTCATTGAGATGATAGTTAGGCGTATCAAGGACTAATATTTCCCCTCCTACTTCCATGGAGAGGTAAGTATTCATTGTAAACCATATCATAAGTGTGTGTTTCCCTTTCTCTCTCTAGAAACACACACTTTTCCCTTTCTCTCTCTACAATCTAATAATAAGGCTTTCTTCAATACTAGAATTCATCTTTGTGAAGTCTGATAGATTATGTATTGACCCGGTTTCTGCCTAAATTACGTGAAGGGCTTCTTTCTTTTCACCCTTTATCAATACATTTCTTTTTCATTCTACAATCCGTCTAGTGTTTACCAAGACATCATTACTAACACCTTAGTCATCATTTTTTTCTTTACTCATTCATCTCTAAATCATACCTAAGGACTGCTATTTCTAACTATGGATTGTCCTTGGGTAGATCCCTCCGGTTTTGGTTGGATCATAGGACTTATACCTAACCTAACCACCTTATGACTTCAGAATCATCATGAAATTGGTAGGTTGTTACGTATAAGATCATAACCATAAAACCTTGCAAATCAATCAAAGTGTTTGATAGAATTATCAAAATCGTTTGACACTTTAAGAGTTTCATCATTTGGAAACCTCCCCCTTGACACGTGCGTCGATAAACTAAAGTGTTTTGCACACGTGGGTAACAGTATAAAGCACTTTTACACTTGAGGTCTTTAGACCTTTACTATTTTCTAGATCACATTTTTAAAAAATTACATTTCGTCTTCTAATTTTAAATACTAAATACCTTAGTTTTTTGTAATACCAAGGTGATTAAAAATTTTCCAATAATATTGTAGGGGAGAAAAATGTGTTTTAGCATGATTATGTAGAACTTTTTCTTCTTGCTCCCCATCAATTTTGCATATGTTTGATACCAAAGAAAATGATACCAAGTTGTAAAAAGAATATAAAATTAAGGGTGAGACAGTGTTGAGCACATAATTTTAAAAGATTATGAAATGCCATTCAAGAATTCTTGAAAAATTATACTCAAACACTAGATCATCTTATAACAAACATTCTAAATTAAGTTATGTCATTATTATTGATTTGTTATTAAAGATTGTTGATAAAAGTGTTTTGGAATACATAAAAGTTTGTCGTGGATGATGTATCTAACATTATTAAAACTTGTTTATTCAAAAAACTTCCCTTCCAAAATACCATTCCATTTAAAAAAAGAAATGAAACTCACATGATAAAATAACGTCTTGAAAACTTTTGGGAGGGATGTAAATGTTAAACAACTTAATTTTAAAAGATTTAGAATTGTCATTGAGACTTTCTGAAAATTTGTGTTCAACTTTTGAAAAACTACATGTTAGAAGATTTCTCTTCTAATGCTAAGGATAAGCGCACGAAAACGTACACTCTCCTTTGTCATTGGGGAGCGAGTTGTAATCTGAGAGCGATTACAAGTCATCTACAAAATTAGTAATGACATGTTTTAAAACTTTTGAACTCTTTCTCGAACTTCATTTACATACCCGTGACAATATTAATTTTCATTTCTAGGTACTAAATGTTATCGATTCAAGAGGACATGTCCGAGAAATTCTTTTAGTATTTTTGATTTTTGGGTTTGTATTTTCTTTTTGAAATTTTATAATTTTGTATTTGATTTAATATGTTTTATATTTTTGTATTTTCTTTTTCAAAAATATTTACAAGTCGATGTTTGATGAGGTCTATCAAGCAGTCTCTTTTGCAAAACTCAAAGTTCTGCACTAAGTCAAACATCTCATACCAAGCTCGGTCTAACAAGATACTCAAATCCAATCGTTGCCTCGCGCAATGGGCTTTTGTAAACATGTCAGCTAACTGGTATTCTGTTCTGACAAAGTACAGTTCAATTATACCACGTTCAACCCGTTCCTTTATGAAGTGGTAACGAACATTGATGTGCTTGGTACGGGAGTTACTTGCACGGGGATTTGTCATAGATTAGATAGGCTGACTAGGAATCATAGTAGAAGGTATTTTGTTATAGTTTGAAGCCTAATCCTTAAGCGGTCCTCATCCACATTACTTGAGCACAACTCGCAGATAAGGCCACGTACTTTACTTCTGTTGTAGACATTGCAGTACAGTCCAGTTTCTTTGACATCCAACTGAATAACTTTTCGCATAGGAATTGTATTCCTCCAGAGGTGGCTTTTGCGAGTATCAAGAAGCATCCGACATGATTAGGCAGCTGAAAAAGCGGTTAGTTTTAAAACTAGAATCCTTCGGATGACCAGGAGTCCCAAATTTGATGGTTTCCCTTTAAGTACCGAAAGATGTCCTTTTAACCCCTTTGAGGTGTTTTTTTTCTGTTGGTCTTGCATGATAATGTGCATAGTAGCATGCTGGTTGCACTAATGTCTGATCTACTAGAAGCAGATACATGAGTTGACCTTATGCAATACTTCTAATTTATGTTTGGTCAATGATGGGTTCCACGCAAGTCTGCATCCATGCTTAGATTTAGTAGCAATGTGTCCCAATTGTTGTCACATTAATCCATTCCATGTTTTTTAAGTAGTTCTAAAGCATACTTAGCCTGGTTGATAAAGATACCTCTTGGGTATTGGTGGATCTAAAGTCCTAAAAAGAATTTCATTTCCCTTATTAAGAACATCTCAAATCTACTATGAATCAGTTTTTCAAATCTTTTAGAAAATTTTAGGTTTGTAGACTTAAAAAGAATGTCATTGACATATATTTGCACAAGTAGAATGTCCTCCCCATATCTTATCTTAAATATAGTAGGGTCAATAGTACCTTTAGGGAAACCTTTAAAGAGGAGGCAGATAGAGAGGGATGAGGGATAAGATGAAAGGTACTTATAAATTAGAGGAAAGAAAGAGTAAAGAGGGAGAGTGAGCGCGTCGAAGTAAGTGGGAAAGATAAAGAAATGAGAAAGAAATAAAAGATGACACCCCCCATCAGGAATGTTGAGAGTTTATTATACCAGGCTCTCGCAGCTTGCTTCAATCCATATAAAGCTTTCCTTAGATGGTAGACTTTTTATGGATGATCTGGATCAACGAACCCATCTAGCTGAGCAAAATAAACCTCTTCCTTCATTGACCCCCCCCAAATAAAAAAATAGAAATCTCCCACATTTAACGTCCATCTGGTAGATTGGAAAAGATTTATGTGTAGCGTAGGCAATAAAAATCCGAACAGCTTCCAAGCGAGGGACTGGTGCAAAAAGTTCTTCAAAATAAATACTCTCTTCTTGAGCATATCTATTAGCCTTAATTATATTAAGTCAAGCAAGAATGTTATTGGTCTTATTAAGTCAAACTAGGTCGTGTAATTTAATAGGCTAGTCGGGTATTAACGGGCTTGGATTGTAATCTAATCTTGTTCGTGTTTAGGGCTCAATGCCCAAGTTAAGCCAAGCCGACCCATTTAAAAAACGCATGTGCCAACTAGAAGGCTAAGGGTATAAAAGAAACCCTATCCTCACATGGAGAGGGTGTTGGTCATTTGTGTATGTGTGTTTCATATGTAAAAGATCCACCATCTCTCTTTCTTAATCTAATATTCTGCCGTTTTTCATTCTCTCTTTATTCGAGAGCGAGAGCGATTCGGCTACTAGTTGTGCTTATTATTGTTATGGATTAACTAGGTGAGGGATAGAAAGATAATCCTTGAGCTACAAGTCGTGTGCGAAGCGAGAGTGCGCGTTTCAGTATTGTCTTTATCAGAGAGAGATGTTTTGTGACTATACCACTTTAGCTTGATTACAGTCTTTCAAAGGTTTTTGTCGACTAGTTCCCAAGACTTAGTGCTGACGAGCGTTGAACTGATTGCGCGTGCTAGCGAGAGCCGACGCGCGAGAGCCTCAGATCCATGGCGTGATCAACCATTTCAGACCATTAAGTGTTTTACAGTTCTTAGTACTCAAGGTGAGCACGAACATGTAGAGCGCGCGAGAGAGCAGTGCGCGCCCGCGCAAAATTGTGAGAGTGCGCGGCTGTTGTCGTCTTGTCTGCACGATGTATTGGAATTGATTTCCACGAACTTTGTTCTAGAGGGATGATTTTTTAGTCCAATGGTAGATCGAATGTAGCGTTGTAGAATGTAGCATGTTTGTAAGTAACAACATTCTGGGCGAGGAAGACTCAGGTCAACTTCTTGTACTGTGTACAAAAAGGGTTGATGAAATTCATATGGTTCAAATTGTGCATACTACTGCTTCATCCAGTGTTTTTTTTTTTCCTCAACATTGACATTTATTGTTTGTTGGTTCATTATAGGGGTTGAATATTTAAGTGTAGGTGGTGTCTTGTTATTGAGAATTATCAGAGAGAGCGGAAGCCTTTGACACACTTTGATTTCCTGCAATGAAATATTCTTTGAACAAAGGATTTTATAGAAAATCTAACTATTATAGTGACAGAGCTTCTGTGCCTGCTGAAGGAGAAATATTTGGAACCAGCTTTGAAATTGAAGGTTCATTGTTGTGGTCTGAGTTTTGAGTTTGTATTGTTATGAACAGAAGTTTTTTGTAGTTAGGGCGCGAGGCTGGAGTTGACATAATCTGACGCCATTGACAATTCCTTGATTTCATCAAAGTTGATATGAATGGATTCAACTATTAATCTGGTTCTCTTGTTGTAGACTCCATATCCCTTTGATGTTGTAGAATATCCCACAAAAATACACAAATCCCCTTTCTCCTTTACTTAGTCTAAGGTTTTTGAACCATCTTTGACTAAGTAAACAAGTGAGCAAAAATTGAAGGTGTTTGAGAGTAGGTTTCCTTCCATTGATATGTGTAAGGTGTATTTTCATGCCTGGGGAATATGAGAAACTATACTTTCCTGGGCGTAATCATGGGCGGTTGTTATTTGCTTCACCCAAAAGAATAAAGGAAGTTTATAAGCCTCAAATCATCGTTCCGAAGCAGCCTCAACGTGAGTACGGTTCCGTCTTTTTTCGACAACCCCGTGCTGTTTAGGTGTTCGAGGAGTGGATTTTTTGGTGTTCAATTCCCTTCCTTCTTTAAATTAATTCATTGAGTGTTCTTGTTTAAGAACTTTGTGCCTTTGTCAGTTTAATTTCCTATGGATTGTGTTAGTTTAGTGAATAATATATGTTAGCAGTTTGGTTTATTTCTTATTTTTGGATGATAAATATGTGGTCCCAATCATTTCAAAATGGGTATTTTACCGCTCTGAACAGACACACAGATTATCATAATTAAAGACGAATCCGGGGTGGCTGGATCTGTCAATTCGCGTGCATGCAAAAAATGGGTAGAACTTTATTAGCAGTTATTTTGCCGATGGTGTTAACATTTGACAATGAGAGATGCTTATATATGTTATAAGGATTCTCGGTTAAATTTTTGAGTTCGACTCACAAATTTTAGTGTTACGTTGGATTGCGCGTGAAGTTCCCGATGGAAATTCCTAAGTAGTTGGATCCTACTTTGATGTGTTACTTTCTAGCAATGTAAAATTTTGACCATGTTAAATAAACCAAATATTTAAACAGTTTATACATAATAAAACATCGTCAATACAAGTGTGAGTTGCAATTCAATGATTATTCTTTTCGTCTTTGTGATCGATTTCGTAATTTCGTGTAATAACCAAACAAGGTTAGACATGTAGACTCGGAGAAAATCTATGGTCATTTTTTTGATATTTTCGTAATCTATTTAAATTATAATCTCGATCTTATGTTCATTTTTCGAGCTTTGCAATTGGAAAGAATGGTAAGAATAAACATATTTTGAATAATGATTAGTTCTCCATTCGAATTCCGCTTACGATTATTTTTGAGAGGAAGGTATTTCGAGAATATGTTCCATCATTGCTAATCCTAATCTTAAATAATTAAATTGTTCTTGTTTTAATGGTGTAGTTAGATGCGGCTAGATTACCTTCAGTTTGCAACTTTCTCATAGAAAGTTGCGCTTGTTGGGACGTTTCCGTAAAGAAAGTGGTGACATATTTCTATGTGTTTGGTACGAGAGTGTTGGACGGGGTTTTTACTTAAGTCGACGACGCCTTTATTGTCTCATATCATTGGAACATCATCAAGTCGTATGTCGTGATGAGAGCTTGTTTTCATCCGAGTACTTGTTGACAAGCCTTTTTGGCGAACTACGTAGTCCTTTGGTTATATGAGAAAAGCATGGGTCGTTTTGTTCTTATAGAACCAAGATTTTCAACAACATCCTAGAATTAAAAACGCCACTAGTGAACTTTCGATTGTCGCTAAGTCACCCACGTGTCGGAGTAGACATAACACTATATTTCAATACCGGTTCCTTTCAGATACCATAATCTTAAGTGGTCCTACCTAAATATTTCAAATATACGTTTAACGCATCTAAGTGGGTTGTTTTAAAGGGTTTCATGTAAACGGGGAACATAAAACAAACATAAACATAATATTATGGCCTACAATGCAGTTAAATAAAAGTAAACTACAATCATACACCTAAATTTTAGTTCTATCTACGATTTGGTTTCATTTCCTTGGTTAGCTTGATCTCCGTTGACATCGCGTCTTGGTTGGTTTAGAATCTTTCCATCCCGAACTTCTTTAACATCTCCTGATGTACTTGATGATTGAAAAATAGCACACTAGGGGTTTGTTTTGTTTGGTCCATTGACATTTATTACCCTCTAATATTTATCTAGGATAAATATTAGACTTTGGTTAATTACTGTTTAGCCCCTCAATGAAAATAACGTCATATTTTTATTTCTTCTTCTATCTGATTTCATTTCATAACTCTTTTCTTATTTTCTCTTGCATTGTTATGTTAAGTCCCACCAGTATGACCCTTTGACATTTCTATGAGGTCGAGTATTGTAAATTTCGTTGTTTGGTTGCACGTAATCATTTCAATTACATGTTTTCATGCTACTAGTGGTATAAGGAGAATGGGAGGAAACAATGTAATTTTTTTCCTATAATACTTTTGAGGAAATGGGTGTGAGATAAATGTGTTGTGAGGTCATGGCATGAAGGAGCCATTACTTGAGCTTCTTTGTGTTGAACAATTAACTTTTGCCATATATTGGATAACCTTTGTATCAAATTTTTCTCCACGCTCCTTAATCCAATCTATTATGTCCATTTTAAATAACATTCGTATTCTGAATATAAAATGAACAAATGTTTAGTGGCTTCTTTGGTTATAGGTCGGTGTTGCTAAGGATAACAACATGTATATAAACTGGTACAATAAGCACGGTAAGCTCGTTCGATATTATTTCAGCTTTATCATTATATGTTTATTTGTCCCAAGTTTATAGAAAATGTGCATATCGTGATAACGTTTGAATATGGTTCATGTTGCATATATGTCGTGGGTTGTTTTCAAATATCTCTTATAAATTGATTTAATTTCTTACCTTTAAGGAGAGGTAGTAAAATTGTTGTTATAATTTGTTTCTATCAATTTTAACCGCAATTTTTTATTGTAGTTTTCTACGTTCACTGTCGCACAACCTGTGTCAATTCAATGGATCCAAGTTTTAGCAGGTGTTACATTTCTGACGAACGTTGAACCGCTAGAACTGATAATACAAATTATGTCTAAAAACGTTATTTATATTTTTTGACATTTCTACGTTTTGAAGATGACAAAATGTAAAAACGTTTATGATAAAAATAAACGTTTACATGTTATTAATCGTACACTTTTATTTCGAACTAAATCACTTAAGGTATGTATAAACAAATCATTAAACATGATTAATGATCAAGAAAATATTTTTTATTAACCATTTACGTATTCTACAAAAGTATTTTTATAAAAATAAAAATATACAAAAATAAATTTTTAAATAAAAAAATGTTTGATTTGAAATAAAAATTCAAATCTGGGTTTCCCCCCAAAATGGAAGTTTCTACACCAGATTTAACCTTCTCCACTAAAAGACAAAAATAAAGTGTCATACTAGTGGCGGGGCGGGCTCCCAAAGGCTGGCGGCCCCCAGATATACTATCTAGGACCACCGGGATAGCCCAACCAGGAGACGTTGAGATTCTTGGCTATATATACTAACACTATCCTCATCATAAGAAAACCACACCTCTTTTGCATGAATTTTTTAGTTTATATTTCTCTCTCAAAAACTTCTTTCTCTCACAAATCTTCTGATCACTAACATTGTCTTTCTTGTTTTAAATGATCCTATCACATCTTCTTTCATACTTTCATCAGTTGCAAGAGAAGAACACTCGTATTCCGCCAAGCAACGAAATGTTAAGATTAGTGATTTCTCTTCTCCTCTCTTATTTCTAGAGTCCAAAACTCTAAATTTTGATATCTTGTAGATTCGTGTAAAATCAGATAATGTATAAATATGATAGTGTAGATCTTGTGATTGGGTACCACTTGTTGGATCCTTGGAATCTGATATAAGGTTTATCAAATTAAACTAATCACATTCCATGACAACAAAGTAAGTTTTAAACAAGTAAATAGAAGAATATAAAGAACAAGTTTTTACAACACATAGTAAGTACTTTTTCAACGTATAGGGTTCTTAATAGAATCAATATAAAAGAATTCTGTGACAAAAACACCTTTCTTGCAGAATAACAAGGTGGTTGAATGAAAATTAATAGAAGGAATAGGGTTTTTAACACCTTCGAACATAAACTCTAACCAGGTATAATTAGAGTAAGAAAACAAACTAACTATAATAAATGAATCTTCAGCGTCAGTAGTACCGTTCAGTTTGTTTGAGAGATAAATGAACTCTTCATTATGTATCACATTAATTAGAAGAGATAACATTTACTCAGGGAATTCCTTTCCTATTATAGGCAAAGGGATTATGGTTTACAAGTTAACCTAGTACGCATATCATGCATCGAATGGGTGGTTGAGATACCATTTAACGCAGACGTGCTCTAAAGTACCAGGTACAATCCTTTAAGGAAAGTTGTTGTACTTCTATACCAACTTTAAAAGCACATTTTCCCAAGGAGATTGGTTTATTCCTTTTGATATAAAGCAATCTTTTTCTCGCCTTGTAAACCTTCTAGAATGAATACAAGCAACTTCAACTTCTGTTAAGGAGATAGACCTAACGCTCAACTTAGAATTGTCAACCAAGCTGAACCTGAAGCTCTTTCCAAATACAATCTTCATTTTTTACCGTTTGCAATGAAACTGAACTGAGGTGAAGATACTTCCCAATCATTCTAAGGACCTGAGAGCCTGACGCTAAAAGAAACTTTAGCACTCAATACGAAAGAACTTCAGCTTGACCGTAATAAAGTAGGGGATTTTTATGTCTAAATCTACTGAAAGACGTAACAAGGGGGGCTCAGGAACAAAACCAACAATCTCCCTATATTTTATTATACACTAATAGCCTAAGTTAAAATCAGTTTGTAAAGTGAGTAAAACAACTTCTTCTTACACAACTGATATAAATTAAACAACATAAACTGAGAATCACTTCTATTAACTTTCATTATATTACAATTACAAAAGATAAAGTCAATACAAAAGATTATAACATTTGATGTTCTTGTTGCTCAATGAACCTCTTCTTCAAGCTGGAACTAATGCTTGTATTTCATTGTGACCTGGAATGGTTTTGTTAAGTCACAGTTCTTTTCCTTTTTCTTGTTAGCTAAATCATATAGCTCTTTATGAGAGGTCTTGTTCTTTAAGGTTTGGTTGAAGTCAATCATTAGTTCTTTTCCAGTTTGATCAAGATATTCATTCTTTTCTTTATTATAACCCATAGATGGTTTTTCATCCTTTTTCATTTTCTATCACGACAAGTTGTACTACCCTCTCTCCATTCATCAGCCAGATATAAGGTCACCGACTTTAAAATTTGAAATGACTTCAATGTCCCATCTTCCACTATATAGCATCCATTGAGATAGTGCCCTTTGTATAGAACATATAGTTTGTGATCTGAAGCTTTTTCTTCTTTTCCAGCATCTTTGTCATTGTATTTATCATAAAGTAACTTAATTGTTGTAGTATTGTGTCACAATATCTTGCCCAAAGATCAAACAAATAACATCGTACATGTTTGGTTCAACAAATTTTGAAGTTGGATTGGTGTTCTTCTCCCCCTCAGCAGGTGAAGCAGTTGCTTGGCCTGCTGAACAAACATCCTTGGTTGTAGCCCCTGATGTGTGTTCCACCACTGTGGAAAATCTGTTCAAGGTTTCAGTCACCTTGTTCAATATACTTGGAAGAGAATCCAAAGTCTGTAGCTTTTTCTAAATGAAGAAATTTGACTTGGAAATCAAGAAACTCTGTTGGAAGTTCCATTGAATATTCTACATTTCAGCAACCTGGGAGGTAAGTCTGGAGATAGTGGAAGTGAAGGTATCTAGTTTTGTTGGGATCTCTTTTAAGTCCTAAGTAGCTCAAGTTCCTTGTCTCTAACATGCTCTTTTATGCTCTTTATGTTCTAGATAAATTCAGTACATTTTGAGGGTAGCACTTTTTAGTTTAGGTATGGTAATCAGCTAGCAAAGTCATGTAAGGCCCTAAAGGAGTTTGGGATAATATTAGGTTTCAAAAAGGATATCAGAAGTTCAGTAAGCTGGTTGATATCTGGGTACGGGGGCCTAACTTTTAGTGAAGCAACTTCTTCTTTAGCTTTTGCCTTTTGTTGTTCCAGCTTCTCCTTCTGAGACTAAAGTAAGTGAACCTGAGCCATTAACTCTTGAATTTAAGCTGATTTAGGAGATCAAGAAAAGGAACTAAAGTACTTTGGGTATATCATGAGAGTAAAGCATAGTGTCTTCATCTTTTTGCAGTTTCCTCCACTTCATCTTCTCATCTGAAACAATGATATGCTCATCTTGTGGGGAGTCAGGAGTGAAGAAGGCAGATCTTGTGTCTTTTAAGAGATCTGATAAGTCTCATCTTTAATTTACTTTGAGATGACCTTATGCGCTCTGGACTTCTATTTAATAACCTGAATTCATGTGGGCAGTTTTTAACCCATCTCTAGCAGATTTGGTTTGATCTACAAGAACACTTGGATTAGTCCCTGCAAATATGTGATCAATGTAATAGTTTTTGGTGATCATTCCATCGTACCTTGTTTAAAGGTATGAAATCATTAAGAGCAGATGTTCCAGGATCAGCTTCAGCTATGGAATCTGATGAAGCATCACATCCTGATGCAGACTCAGAGTGAAAATGAAAGAAGCTGAATAAACAGTTTCAATAATAAGAAATGCAGACATACCACTACTGACGAGTGGTTGATCCATCTTTACTTGTTGGCCCCTAAAGGATGTTGGACCACCCAACTACTTGTTGTGTGCTCTTTATGCCATTGTCACCAACCACAGTGTGGAGGTAAAAGAAGTATCGAAATAGATTAGATGGAATGGCATTGGGCTTTTTGTCCTTGGCCGAAACTAAACTGAGTTGACGAGAAGAGAGCTATGAGATGTGCTAGTTCTAGATTTGTGGATGCCGAGCGCTTCTGGACTTCAGATGTGTGTGAGAGAGATGTGAAGCATGCGTGAGAGATTTTCCTTCTGACAGTCCCACTTTTTAGCTCAAGCCTTTTTGCCTTGGGGAACCTCCTTTCGTTTTGAATGAAGGTTTTTTGAGCTTTGGAGTCCTATAAGCACATCTAAATTACATATGGCCTTCCATAGGTCATAATAGGGAGGCTTTTATTTTAGTATTGGCTTCACAATGCCTAATTGTGAACACTAAGACTTGGAGTGGGGTTATATGGTGAGCTCTCATTGTCATATTTTAGGCATCATGATTCTAGTAGAAGGGATAAAATAAACCTAGGATAGTGAAAAACGTTTTCCCTAGTTTTCTTATTTATCATGGTAAATTATATCCTCCTATATTTAAGCTTAGGCAATAAACTACCTTTAACCCTATTGTCCCAAAAATATAAGATGGTGCATCCTTGTTGGATATTGATCCAGGACACCTGTTTTTCCCACCTAAACACTGGAATGATTTGACACATCATGTAGCCTCTAACATATAGGAAGAGAACTCTTTTTGAGAGTTCCTTTCTTGCCCCAATCTCCCCACAAATAACCTATTTTGCAAACATGGTCTCACTGTTGCTATGAAGGGTGAGGGAACATACATACTGTGAGTTAAGGTAAGTAATGAGGCCCTAAGATTATATTCTAAAGTGCTGATTCCTATAACTCCTCAATTCCACCTTTTAGAGTAAATAACCCTAAATCTTCGAATCACTAAGTCTTTATGTGTACCAAAAATTCATACAATACTCTTTTAATGAGTTGGGGACCATGTTAAATGCTTCTTTATAGACAACTATTTGGAAATGAAGTTTGACAGAATCTTAAAGTTTGGAATTTGAGTGTAAAGGCAGATAGTAAGGGAACTTCACGTTGTGTGAATAAATTCATCAATGGGAACTCAACCTAACAACAGGTAAAAAGATTTGGCTTTTGGTTTTGTCAAGATGGACAAGTCTTCTTTAGGTAGTGATTTCATGGGTGGGAGTGAGAGGGGTTTTGTGAGGATGATTTTATCATTAGGGTTTTGAAGATTTGACGTTTTTGAGTTTTCTATTTATAAGGTCCGGAGTCGGTGTCGATACGACGTATCCAATGTGTTGGATACGGTGTATTGGGGATTTCTTGGAGTAGGGACAACGTTTGATATCTTCCAGAATATTTTGTTCCCATATAGCTTGAATACGGCGTATTGGTTTTATTGGATACAGCGTATTGGATCTTGTTTCCTTCGTGGTCTCTGGTGAGTGCAGGCACTTATACGCCGTATCTTCTTTGATGAATACGGTGTATTAGTCTTCAGAACAGTAATCTTCAAATATCTTTGTTTAAGCTCCAGAATGCGTGCCTTTTAGTCAACTTTCACCAAGTACTCCCTAATTACTGCAATTCTCAAATATGAATAATTAAGTAACAATTCTTTGCAATAATTATACAAAATGGTTTAATTACATGGGATAAATGATGCTATAAAATAGACGTTATTTGATGTCATCACTACCCAAAATGGCAGAATCATCATCACACAATCCCTCATCAACTGAAATCACTCCTAAAAAAGAGCCTATTACTCTTGACGAACCTTAAAGCCCAAATATGTTCTTACCTGCAGATCAGGTTGAGTTCTCTTTTGAAGAGATTGCCCTCATGACCAACAATGAAGTTGCACTACTATATCCCTTACACCCAAACTCATAGTACTTTAGGGTTGTGTCAGATTTCATTTCCAAATGCTATCTAAAGAAAGCATTTACCAGGGCCCCAACTCAATATAAAGAATACCTATTGAATTTTGGTTTACTGCAAAGACCTTAGATGACTCTAAGATTTGGGTATCCACTCCTACAGGTGGAATTAGAGGAGATATAGGTATCACCACCTTTAGTTATGCTCTTAGGGCACATTACCTACCTCACTCAAATATGTATATTCCCCCACCTTCTATAACATTAGTAAGACCATGGTTTGCAATAATTGGATACAGTAGGGAGATTGAGGCAAAAGGAACTCTCAAAAGGAGTTTTATTCCTTCTAGTTAAAGACTACTTATGGCTAAGATCATTCAGTGTTTAGGTGGGAAAACAAGTAGCCATAATCAAATATCAAACAAGGATGACATCATCTTGTATTGTTTGGCCAATAGGGTAAAGGTAGATTATGCTAAGCTGATATAGGAGGATATAATTCACAAGTTAAACAAGAAAACTGAGGAAAAGTTTGTCCCCTATCTTAGGTTTATATCCCTTTTACTATAATACATGATGCTTGAATATGACAATGAAGAGCTCACCATCCACCCCACTCAAGTCTTCAGTGTTCTAAATTGGGCACTAAAGCCAAACCAACATGAAGGACCTCCCTTTACTGACCACATGAATGCTATCTGCAATATAGATGTGCATGTGGACTCTCAAGCTCTAAAAACTTCCTCACAAACTAAGAAAGTTCCCCAAGGCAAAAAGCCTGGAGCTAAAAGTGGACTAAGAAGAAAACAATCTTCAAAACACACATCTAAGTCTGAGACAGAGGCATCCAAATCCAAAACTGGCCAATAAGATAAAGAAACTCAATCCAGTTCGGCCAAGGATAAAAGCCCAAGCCATCATTCACCTTCCACACTAGTGGTTGGTGAAATACCTAAAGAGGCACAGCAAGCAGCTGGTGACCTAACATCTTTAGGGGCCACCCATGAAGAAGGAGCTCACCCTCAGCTCAGTAGTGGTATGTCTGCATTTACTCTTATTAAACCTGTTTATTTAGGATCTTTCATTTTCAGTGAGTCTGCATTAGGAAGTGATGTTTCAGCAAATTTCATAGCTGAAGCTGATCCTGGAATTTTTGCTCCTTATGAATCCATACCTTAACAACAGAGTATGGATGAAGGAACCCAAAACTACTCACTTGATCATAAACTTTCAGGGACTAATCCAAGTGTTCTTGTAGATAAAACCAAATATGATGGAAATGGGTTAAAAGCTGCCCACATTGATTCAGGTATAAATAAGGAGTCTAGAGATGATGAAATTTCAAAGAAAATAAAGTTGGAGGATTTATTAAATCTCGTGAAAGACACAAGATCTGCCTTCTTTACTCCTAACTCCCCACAAGATGAGCCTATCATTGTTTTAGATGAGAGTGGAGAAGAGAAAAATGAAAAAGATAAAGACACTCATACTACCTCTCATGATGTACCTGTAGACACTTCAGTCCCACATCCTCCATCTCCTGAATCAGCTCAAATTCAAGTGTTAATGGCTCGGGTTCACTTATTTCAATCTCAGAAGGAGAAGCTGGAACAACAAAAGGCAAAAGCTAAAGCAGAACTTGCTTACTGAAAGCTAGGCCCTCATATCCAGATGTTAACCGGCTTACTGAAGTTCTGGTAACTTCTTTGAAACCTAAATTATCCAAACTTATTAGCCGTGTTTTTATGTAAAGTGATGGTCATTAATATTTTCGAGCCTTGTATAGGAAAACATAGTTTACAAGAATTCATTTAAGCTAATTAGGCCTAGGTGTCAGGATAAAGCCTATTAGTTCAGTCCATTAAAGGCCCAAACAACCCAACAAGGAGTCCATACTCTTTGTAATATAAATACAACCCTCCTAGCATGTTAGGAGGGTGTTGCTTTTCATTTTGTCATAGTGAAAGCCTCCATTTTTCTTTCGTTTGTTTCTTAAAAGGCCAAGTCACGTAAAGAGTTGTATATTTTAAATACTTCCAAAACGGCCACTGTTTCAAAATCAATATCAATACCAAATTAAGAGTTTTCAAACGATACTTCTCTAAGTGTTGCACGAAAATTTCTAAATGAGGTAAAAAGCACCATTGTGACTCTTCAATGTGCTGTAAAACAAAAAATGACATTAGATATACAATTGGTCGTCTACAGCACATCAAGAGATTCACAAAATTGTAAAAGATGAAATTTTCCCTATCGTCAACCAAGTTGACGCTAGACTTCAAAATATCGAAATACAATTTTTGAAGTAAGCAGCTAAATTTTTTTGAGACTTTAAATCTCTTGCAAAAGAAGCTGTTGAATCTCTTGCTAAGTACAAAGCTTTAGAATTTGAAATTGAGCGTCTCTTGAGAGCAGGTGTCAGTCAGGATATTATGTCTACTGTGCAAAGTAATTCTGTTGTAGATACATCCAATCTCCAAACTGAGCTTGATCGTATGAAAGAAAAACATGAAAATTGCATTATTAAAAATGAAAAAGAATATGTTGTTCTTTGGAATAATTGGTACACAAAATGTGAAGAATGCAAATATGACAAGATTTCGTATGATAAAGCTTATAATGACATGCAACAAAAGATTGAATGGTTACAAGCTTAGTTGGGAGATCTCAAGGGTAAGAGTAAGGATACTCTATGTGAATCAGATACCCTTGATTCTTTGTCTCAGAAACTAGAGAATAAGAACATGGAATTAGAGTTTTAGGTTTTGAATTATGATAAAGAAAATGCTCATCTTAAGACCACATACAAGAACCTGTTTGACTTTATGAATGTGACACGGGCTCAAACCAAAACCATAACTGACTCTTTGCAACAAAAGTTACATGATACGATTTATGAAAATGCTAAGCTAAGAGCCTAGTTATTTGATAAGGTTTTTAAACAAAAGGACATCACCAAAGGTACGAGTGTGAATACTAAGTTTGCAAATCAATCAACCGAGAGGAAACCGTCTTTCAATTTTAAGAAACAATTTTGTTGTGAGACAACCAAATGCATTTCAATCTGAACGTCCAAAATTTTCAAAAACTCGAGTTCCTCAAAAGGTTGATAAGACGAATGATTTGTCAAATCTAGTCACTTCAAACTTGGTACCCACACCACAAGAATAAAAATTTGTGAAAAATGATAATGTAATTGGCCCAAGAATGTATAGGATTAATCCTTCTAAGACTTCTAGGGAAGACAAATTTGTGCCTATCAACAGAGTTAGAGCAAGCGTTAGGACAAATCCGATCACTGTTTCACAACCTCATGTCATAACTAAGAAACATGTCAATTCTGACTCAAATGGTTTGTCTTCTACAGGAGTAGACAACACTACTAAGACCAGAAGGCCACAGTCTAGGAGCAATACAAAGAATGATTGGGTCCTATTAGGAATTTTGTATAACAGACTTAATTCTGTTAGTATTATAGTTAATTCTGCTAGTATAATAGTTAGTACTGGTAGAAGGTTTATCATAGTTAGTACTGGCAGTATTAAATAGTTAATATTGTTTATGTAATAGTTAAGTCTGCTTACGCAGAAATTAGTTAGAGTTAAAGATATCCATGAGATATCTTAGGAAAGGATATGCATTATCTTTATA
>BQNB010010939.1:0-22289 GCA_026074375.1 Tanacetum coccineum
TCTTTGGCATTTTAAGTCCATTTTTGATTATTTTAGCTCGTTTTTAAAGGTAAAAGGTATGTGTATTTAAGCACATACCACAGATGTAGAAAAATACACTCTTCCTGCTCAAAATAAAACTAGGCAGAAATGCACTACGCACAAGTTTTATAGTCTATTAATATATTAATATTCTATATTAATGCAACAAATGCAAACAATTTTCTAGAGACACACGAAGTGTACTAGTCTTGCACAAAGAGGATAGTAGGAAACACACTCTTGTTTGAAAAACTTATGCACAAGACACTGCACAAAAATATACTCTTTCTGCTCGAAATAAAACTAAGCAGAAACACACTCCGCAAGTTTTATGGTCGATTATAACGAATAAATCCAAATCGTTTTCTTCCTTATAAATGGTGTATACGGAATTATTTTAAGATTGTAGGAAATAAAGACACCGTTTATATAGAATTTAATTTACAATATCATGAAGAAAACTTCGATGGTACAACGGCCGGAGCAGGAGTACTGCCGGAATTGATAAATTGCCTGAAATTCTACTAGAATTCTTGTGAGAATACTGAGATAGGAAAGTAAGTTGTGTGTTTTTATGTATGTGGAATGGTTAAGATTGCCTTTAATTTATGCACATTCATATTGTAACATATGGTGTAATGGTGCAATCAATATTGGTTAATGACTCATTAATTTGTTGTTATAAACCTTTGAAACAAATCATAACAGCCAATTCAATTTTCAGTTAATGACTCATTAATTTGCAGTTATAAACCTTTGAAACAAATCATAACAACCAATTAAATTTTCAGTTAACGACTCATTAATTTGCTGTTATAAACCTTTGAAACAAATCATAACAGCCAATTCAATTGTCAGTTTCAAAACTCATAACTGACATTTAACCATTTTCCCTCCATTCCAACTACCATTCTTTGAGACTCGATATCTCATTCACACTAACTCCATTTTAGACATATAATGCTTCGTACAAAAGGAAAGTCTTAAACTTAATAATTATATTCACTAATAATTATCTATGTCTAAAATTAGTGAAAACTCATTTTTTCACTAAACTTTTCCAACAATGATTTCCACCATTTGATCCTCATAACTTGGTTCTTGTGACTTAGAAATGAATTAGATAAGTTTTTTGATTATATAAAAGTTTAGAACTTATTAGATCATAAAACATATAGATATCTACTGATTTTATGAATGAATAACTACGATTTAAAGGTCTGGCTCGGTATGTTCGTAGTCACCCTAGCATCAAATATCATAGTTTATGATTGTAAATTTAGATTCTCATAATATCACAACAGATTTAATTTACAAAATGATAATAGCTTACAATTTGTTCTTCTAATGCAATTTCTAGGTCCTGAACTGTAGACTTCGAGCAGCCTACAACCTGCTTACTAGCGCGGAACTTCAAAACAAGAAGAACAAGTCAGTATATAATCGACAAGAAAGTAAAGCCCAAAAAGCTAAAAACCGCATAGGTATTTAACCCTAATCGACTGATGATTAGTATTGAAAATGACCGTTAACAGCCACCTCCCCTTCACCTCCCTTTTATAGAGAAGAAGGGGCAGGTTAAACCTATCCTCCACAAAAGAGTCAACAGTTCGGTTGTATAATTGGCTTGGTATGGACATTTTAAGTTAAACATACGACCCTTTACTTGACTAATAACAAGAAAACTTAACACTTTAACCTCTGGACTTCGTAACAAGCTAATATAAAGACTAATATTGTAACAATTTCCAACTTAGGCTTTATATTAGCCTACAACAACATTCAGCAACTCCAAGCAATGTTGTAACTTGAGTCCAAGTACCACCTTCGTCAAGGCATCTGCAACATTGTGTTCAGTACCCACCTTTAGAACTTTAACCGTCTTTGCTTCCAAGACCTCTCTGATAAAGTGATAACGCACACATCAGTGCTTTGTCCTTTCATGAAAAACATGATTTCGTGATAAGTGAATCGCGCCCTGATTATTACAATTAACTGCCATAGTGTTAAGCTCTACGCCCAACTCCTCCAAGAGTCCCCTTAGCCAAATAGCTTCCTTCACAGCCTTCGTAAGGGCCATATACTCCGCATCTATAGTTGAAAGAGCCACCACTTGTTGTAGCGTTGCCTTCCAACTTACAATACATCCCTGTACTAAAAATGCGTAACCAGTGATAGACCTACCTTTATCCAAATCCTTAGCGTAATCTGAATCAACAAAACCTGTTACGTCCACATGGTTGCCACGATCTGTCCTGTACACCAATCCCACGTTTGTAGTACCCCGCAAATATTTCAAAATCCACTTCACTGCTTCCCAATGATTTTTACTCGGATTCGCTAAATATCTGCTAACTACACTTACCGCATACGCTATGTCTGGCCTCGTGCACACCATCAAGTACATTAAGCTCCCAACCACATTTGCATACGGCACCTTACTCATCCTTTCAACATCACAATCCCTAACCGGACAATCCTTCAACGACAGCTTGAAGTGCCCACCCAATGGCATCTTAACCGATTTCCCATTGTCTATTCTAAAATTATTCAAAATCTTAGAAACGTACCCAGACTGTGACACCCTCAGAATCTTGCGACTCCGATCCCTAACGATCTCCATACCAATAATCTTCTTTGCTTCCTCGAGCTCCTTCATGTCGAACTCCTTTTTAAGCAAAGACTTGGTAGACCCAATCTCAGCCTTGCTCTTACAAGCAATCAGCATATCGTCTACATATAACAGTAGATAGATATACTCACCTGGTGCATAACTTCTGTAATATACGCAGCTGTCGTAACTGCTACGCTTGAACCCGTTGCTCAGCATGTACTCATCAAACCTCTTATACCATTGCTTAGGTGACTGCTTCAAACCATAAAGAGATTTCTTTAACAAAATAGCTTGTTACCTTGTTTCATATCCGGTGGCTGCAAATGTAGATCACTTCTTCAAGATTCTCAAGTAAATATGCCGTCTTTACATCAGATGCTCAAGTCATAATCTTTACTTGCAGTCATGCAAGTTTAAACCACGATAGCAAGTGTGTCAAACTACCGGAGAAAATACTTCATTGTAATCAATACCTGCCCTCTATGTGAATCTACAAGCCATTAACCTTGCCTTGTACCTAGGATTTTAAACACCTTCAATCCATTCCTTTATCTTGAACAGCCATTTGCAGCTCACTAGCTTTTGCCCAATTAGATGATCTACTAATTTCCAAGTCTTGTTCTTCTTTAAAGAATCCATCTTTTCTTTCATAGCAGCTTTCCACTTAGAACTGTCTTCATAAGTAACTGCCTCCTGGTATGTCAATGGTTCATGAGTATCTTCTTCCTCTGCTACAACAAATGCGTAAGCAGCCCTATTACTCTTATATTGAAACCTCAAAGGTTTCGTTCTTGTCCTTGGCTCTCTATCCCGAGCCAACTGATAATCTATGAGATCTAGTGTCTGATCAGTTTCTTGATCCCCTACATCTTCATCATCGCCATCTTCCTGATCTGTCTTATCGTCCTTAGGCGTATGATTATTTAACCTCTGTAGTTCCACCTCAACCTGTAATCCTCAACAGACTTATCAGCACCTGCACCAGAATCCTTCAACGTGTCTTTGTACATGACACTTTCATTGAATACCACGTTCTTGATAGTGACTATTTTAGGTGATTCATTATCAAGCCTATATAGTCTGTACCCCTTCACACCCTTAGGATACCCCAAAAGAACGCATTTTATCGCTCTCGGCTCGAGCTTACCTTGTTTATCGTGTGGATATGTGACATGGCCGAAAATCCTCAACATCCCATAATCACTTAGATGTCCCGACCACATCTCCATAGGTGTCTTTTTCTCAATCGCTGTTGATGGTGACCTATTAATAAGATATGCGGCCGTACATGTCGCTTCTGCCTAGAAGGTCTTGGGCAATCCAGACTGAATCAATAAACAGCGTACCTTATCCATAAGAGTTTTGTTCATACGTTCTGCTAGCCCATTTTGCTGTGGCGTCCTGGCAACTGTCAAATGTCTAGAAATCCCACTCTTAACGCATAGCTACTCAAACTCCCGGTTACAAAACTCAAGACCATTATCTGTCCTTAACTTCTTAACCGTCCTCCCAGACTGATTCTCTACTAACTGCTTCCACTCTTTAAACTTTCCAAATGCTTTATGTTTGAACCTGAGGATATAAACCCATACCCTCCTGGAATAATCATCAACAATAGATAAGAAATACCTCTTACCTCCTAATGATTCCACCTGAGACGTAAGTCTGAGTGAACATAGTCTATCACTCCCTGAGTAGTGTGCCTTCCTACAACAAAACTGACTTGATGTAACTTTCCCAGAACATAATTCTCATAAAAATCAAGCTTACCTAGACTTTTCTTGCCAAACATCCCTTGCTTTTCCAGCACCTATAGTCTCGTCTCGCTGATATGTCCCAATCTTTTATGCCAAACCTGCGCAAGACTGTCTTTTTATTTAACACTAGCATTAAGCTCATCTATTACATGGCCATCCAAAGAGTATATGCAATTATCCATTCGTATTCCAGATAAAACAACCCTAGAACCATTAATCACGTTGACTTTGCCTAACTGCAATTTTATGGTAAATCCCTTTTTTAAGAGTTCTCAGCGATATCAAGTTTCTTTTCAATTCAAGAATATACCTGACATTGTGTAACACAAAACTTGACCCTTCTCTCAGGTGTACCCTCACCTTGCCAATACCTCTGATCTTACACTCCCTGTTGTCACCCAACTATACACTGCCCCCATCGCATTCCAGAAAATCAAAAAATATATCTAACATGGGTGTCATGTGGTATGAACATCCTGAATCCATGATCCAATCTAGTAGATCATCTGCGCTCATCACCATCATCACCTCAGAATCGTCATAAGTCTAACCACTAAAGCTTGGCTGATCATCTTTCTTGACGTAACTTGTTGACTTCTTGCGATTATTCTTCAGACAGTTTCTCTTCAAGTGATCCTCAGATTGGAAAATATAGCACTTGAGTCTTCTACCTCGAGACTTTGATCTTGACTTTCCCCTTGACTGACATGGATCCTTACGATTAGTTCTTCCTCTCACATATAACCCTTCACCATCATCCCCCTTCACCTTAGACTTTTCTTTGACTTCCTTTCAATTTAGTATGGCCATCACGTCCTCTAAAGTCAAAGCTTCTCGTTCATTGAGCAAGGTATCCACATCCATGTTAGATTAATAAAGCACACATCTTGATTCTCCATAACTCGAAATCACTAGTTCCGTCGAATTTCTCGATGTCAAACTTGACTCCCGTCATTCTTTATCCCTTCGTTGATTTGCTAAACCTTGTGATAAACCCTCACAATCACAAAGCAACAAAGTCCCTTGTGCAAAAGCCCTTTAAAGTAAAAATTCATTTTATTTAAGAACTAAATCTTTAAAATTAATATTTAAAACCGATTACAAGCTTTTATTAGAACCTGGCCCAATAATTAAAACCTGGCCCAATAAACGCTTATAGAAAATACCCTTAACAGAGTGTAGTTCACTTTAGATAGCAGCTACCATTTCTTCTTCCTCTCTTTTACTCTAGTGATAGAAAAAGAAAAACGACAGATACACCTTGTCGATCTTTACACCCCAAAATCAACAAACCTGAATGGTCGATAACCTTGACTAATCCATGAACCCTTTTAAAGTCGATCAACACTTGCACCGTCCTTGATATCCACGAACCTGAAACACCAAGAGTTTTGTTGTCGATTAGCTGGTAGCCCAAACAGAATAGCGTTCTGCTCCTTCCAAAAAAACGAACACTAAAACACCCTTCTTGATCGATCCTAGATAACCAGCAAAACCCGCGAACCCGAGCTCTTGATACCACTTGTAGACTTCGAGCAGCCTATAACCTGATTACTAACGTGGAACTTCAAAAACAAGAAGAACAAGCAGTTTATAATTGACAAGAAAGTAAAGCACACGCACAAGGTATTAACCCTAACTGAATGTTTGATTAGTATTGAAAGAATGAAGTGTAAAAGCCCCTCCCCCTCACCTCCTTTTATAGAGATGGGGGGAGGGTAAACCGACTCCAAAAGAGTCTAAGTCGGTTGTACAATGGGCTGGGTTTGGACACAAGTTAACCCACGACCCTTTACTTGACTAATAACAAGAAAACTTAACACTCTAACCCATGGACTTCGTAAAAAGCTAATATAGAGACTAATATTGTAACATGAACAATTGTTCTCATTGTTGGTCGTTGTTGTCGCTCATCATTCAGGCATTGCAAAGCAATTTTAAAGAATTTACTGATGGAATTTGGTTTCATTTGCTCTCGAAGAAAGGGGATGATGATTTGCTGTAACTTTTTGCTTTTATTATTAAGTTTCACCCACGAAGATAGAAACCTATGCTCGTCTTCATATTCATAGGCCATCGCAAGCCTCCCACACAAGACTTCAGATAATACAATTCCAAAAGAATACACATCAGATTCATTTATAAGTATTCTAGTCTTCATATAAAGTGGATCAAGATACCCCATCGTGCCACAAGCAGTGGTGACAGGAAAAGAGAACTGTTGATTTTTGAGAGCAACTTTAGATAACCAGAAATCTAAAATTTGCTTCCTAGTTGGTATCTAACAAAATGTTAGATCTTTTTATGTCATAGTGTATTACTTTATGTCCTGCTCCGACACCTCTATAAAGATAATCAAGTCCACGCGCTGGACTAAGACATATTCAAAGACGTTGCTCCCATGTGAGATTTATGGATGCCAGATGTTTGTCGAGGCTTCCGTTATCCTCATGCTTGTAAACAAGAATTTTCTCTTAACCTTGATCACAGAAACCAACAAGAGATACTAGATTGCCATGTTTGTAACTAGCAAGCATGAGGATCTCCTTTAAGAACTCAATTTCTCCTTGTCCAAACCTCATGTATAACCGCTTTACAGCGACAATGGTACCACATGGCTGAAGTTGACCTTTATAGACCCTACCAAATCCTCCTTGACCGACATAATTTTGCTCCGAGAAGTTGTTGGTGGCTGACATGATGTCGTTTAGTGGAAGCTGGAGTTGGAGGTGGTTTAGTTCTAGAATTTGAGACATGGGAGCTGGTTTTATATTGAAATAGTCTTGTACAAAATTATTGAATGCTAATGTGGTAAGTTTCAAATTACCCCATCAAACTATATAATGCAACGAGTTTGGGAGTGTGGTCAAAAAGAAAACTGTTCTATGAAGTTCCAAAGAAAATTTCACCTTTCATTAGGAAGCTCTGACAGTCATTTCTCCTAAATAATTGCTTCTTTTTTTTTTACCTTTTACTTTTCCACCTTTCACACACATGTCGGCCGACAACTCTTCTGAAGGGAAACACCTCATGCAATAGTATGTTCAAAGGTTTTCTACGACTCGAAGAGAGTTGGGGTCAAAGCCAAGACATATATATTTTATAAAAAAAACCTTTTTTCTTAGCTTTAAAAAGACATTTGTTTTGGTGAAATAGGCGTAATGCTCGCTCAAAATCATATGGTATATATATATACAGATTATACCTAAAGGAAATAGTAGCGTTTAGTGGTTTCCATGGTCTATAAGAAACATGCCACATGGAATGATGTATATCACACGAAGATGCAATCATTCGAATTAAAAACAAAGAGAGAAACATGTCCTGTCATATGTGACCATCAGTGATGCTTGAGCCTTAAGCCTTGGAGAGTACAACCAAATCAAGTCTAACTGATTGCAATAATTAAGTACCCAAGTTTTTTAGAGAAAAATTCTCAAAAAGGCCCAAAGTTATAAGTGAAAATGCCTCTTTATCTCATCAAAAAGTTTTTTCTCAAAATACCCTAGGGCAACTGGGTAACTTAAGAAGAAATTGACACGTGTCCCTTATTTAATATTAAAGTACAAATAGGTTGCCCATAATTACAATAGGTTGCCCAAAAAATTTATACTTTAATATTAAAATAAGAAACACGTGTCAATTTCTTCTTAAGTTGCCTAGGACTATTTTGAGAAAAAACTTTTATTTGGAGTAAAGTTGTATTTTCAAGTTAATGATCGGGATCGAGAGTTTAGGGTTCTTCAAATTAATTTGATTTGCAAGAAGGGTTTTAGCAACAACGGGTATGTTGCACACGGCTTGTGAGGCTTGTCAATAAAGTTGGTTAAAAACAACTTGACAAGGTTTTTAGCAAGGTAAAACAAGAATGGCTAGTTCTACAACTAGGTTTGACATCGAAAACTTTGATGGGAAGAATGACTTCGGGTTATGGTAAATAAAGATGTGTGTTTTAATGGTACAGCAGGAATGTGATGCTGCATTTGAGACATTACCCGCGGACATGAAAGCATGTAAAAAGGCTGATTTGATGAAAAAGGCATATAGTACCTTGATTCTATGCTTAGGAGACTGGGTTTTACAGGAAGCTACCAAGGAAACATCTGCTGCAGGAATTTAGACGAAGTTAACTAGTCAGTATATGACTAAGTCCTTAGCAAATAGATTGTATCTGAAGAAGAAGCTGTACACATACTATATGAGTTCAAGTACGAAACTAGCCGATCTTATTGGTGAGTTTAATAAGTTAATACTTGATTTTGCAAATATTGATATCGAGATTGAGGATGAGGATCAGGCACTTATGCTACTTACGTCGTTGCCATCATCTTATGAAAACTTTGTAGAGACATTGTTTTATAGGAGGGAATCATTGACAATAGAGGATGTTTTGGCGACTCTGAATTCAAAAGAGTTAAAGAAAAGAACTGAAGGCACAAAGTAAGAAACTGGTGACGGTTTATATGTAAGGGGAAGGTCTATTTATTCAGGTAAAGCTCATTCTGGTGGAAGTTCATGATTTAAATCAAGGGGTGGAACTAGTAAACTCAAGTGCTTCATATGTCATTCAGAGGGTCATCTGAAGAGAGTCTGTCCAATGAAGAAGTCAAGTGGGCCTGTTAGGAAGGGTAAGCATGATCAGGATTGATGACGAAGGTAATGCCTACTTTAGAGAAGCCTTGGTGGTAGTCGAGAATGATTAGATGATTGCATTGGTAATGGATTCAGGTAGGTCTTATCATATGACACATAGGAGGGACTTCTTGTATGACTTCAAGGGTTTTGATGATGGTTCGGTTTAGTTAGGTGATAACAGGACATGCACTATCAAAGGGACAGGAAAGTGAAGATACAGTTGCATAATGGATCAAGCTCTATATTGGAAGATGTTAAGTATGTTCCAGGGTTAAGAAGAAGTTTAATTTCACTGGGTGCTCTTAAAGAAGAGGGTTATATTGTGAAGATGCAGATGGGTAGAATCAAGGTGATCAAAGGTTTTCGGGTTATGATGACTCGGATAAGGAAAAAGAAATGTGTGTGTACTTTGGAAGCAAAAGTGATGAATTTTTATGTACAAAACATGGAGGTTAAAAACAAGTTGGAATCAAGAAACTTGGTTCTAAACAAGTTGGGTTTAAACAATTTGGTCATAAACAAGTTGGTTCAAACAACTTGGTCCTAGTATTGAAACAAGATTCCATAGACTACAGATTAATAAACGTGTTTGGTTTGAGGTGGAACCGCAGGGAGCTCAAGGGAATCGTGAAGCTGAGGTTTTTCATGTTAGTAACGATGATGTTGCAGTGGCTCAAAGACGATTGGTGGACAAGCAACTTAAAGAAAAGGCAAACACGGACTGCTTGGTAAAGGAGTGGAAAAAGGCACACCTTGGTATAAAGGTGGGCGCAAACATTATGCTAACCAGAGTACCTAGACAAGAGGGTGCAAAGGATAATGTTGTTGAAAAGAAGAAAGTGAATGAGACTATGAAAGCTAATCTAGAAAAATTATTGAAGTACAATGCCTGGTCGACAAGGTGGTCACCGGTTCAAGGTTCCAGCATGAGGAAAAGATGTTGAGTATCAGTTATGTTTAAGTGTTACTTTTAAGATGGAAATTGTAGGAAATTAAGAGCAAACTTAACATAGATTAGGGGTTTAAGTGTACATTATAATTTAGATTATGATTAGACTAGAACTAGGATTAGTTAAACTTGTCTTGCAAGGTAAAGATGTTTCCTATTCGACTTAGGATAGGTTTCTACCCTCCTCATCTCTATAAATAGAGATGAAGGGGGATGCTAGTTATTCATTCTTCTTCCTCGTTTTAATATCTTTATTAGATTTTTAATAAAAGTTTGGTATGAGGGCATAACGTGTGCATATTCTTGTCGGTACTTTTTAGTCTTTGTGTTTACTACTTATGCTCGATACAACTCGCGATCTAGCGTTCCGTGATCGAACTTCGAGTTTGTTGTCGTAATTGTCCAACAATAATAAAATTAGATAATATAAGAACATAAAAGATATATAAATAACATAAATGAACGTTAACAAAATATACAATCGGTCGTTCACGAATATAAATAAACGAATAAAGCTTGCGTTCATGTTCGTTCATTTAAATAAACGAATACAAAAAGTTGTTTATGTTCGTTCAATCAATAAATAAACGAACGTTTTACTGGACGGTTCATGAAATGTTCATCGAACGTTCGGTTCATTTACACCTCTATTTGAGGTAGTTGAGTTATTATCAACAATCTTCTATATATTGACGACACAAGACGACCAGATAGCTAGCTCAAGCGGCAAGAATTAATTAAGAAAATGAGATGCAGGCTAAACGTAATGGGACGACCTTTTGCGGTCGGTCGTTCCATGTGGCAATAAAAGGGACCTGGTCACCCCTACTACGCCGACCGAAGCAAGACATGGTCACCCCCAACCTTTGCAAAGTTAGGGTCTTTTGCACGACATTACAATTGAAGGAAGATTTCGTATTAAAAAAAATTAACTCTTTCTTTTATATTTTTATTTAAAATAAAATAAACAATCCTCTATTCACTATAAAATCTCACTTTTTATACCATTTTTAATCACAAAACACATACATTTTATACACTTTCATTATCTTTTTTAAATGGCTTGTTCGATACCACATAGCGACGATGAAATCCAAGCTTTGGTTCAAAAACAAATTGACGAAGATATGGTTCATCAGAAAGCGATTCTGGATTTAGCCTTGCAATTTGATAATGCATGCACAACTAAAGAAGATCTTAGAAAAGCATACGAGAAATGTAATCACATTCCACAAGAGAGCCGTGCTTTGATCGACACTTTCTTAAAAGAAGGTTCTGATAAAGATTACGAGCTAAATCTTTCTATGTACAGAAAGGCGGCAAAACTAGAAAAACAAATGAATGCTAAGTTAGCTTGGATACATGAAAAATACAACCACCGCTCAGAAACCCATATAGGTGGTTCGTCATCACAGACACATGAGATTGGTGATGTATACCTTACTGCGGAAGAGTTACATCAACTACATCTAGATGAAGAAGCCTTAAGAGAAACACTAGAAGAACAAACAATGGATGAAAAGGCACGGGAGGAGAAGATTAGGCAAAAACAAGCTGATGATGATGAATACTTTATGGAATTTGGGGTGATGAGAATTGATTCAGATTACGAGTCATCAGATTAATAAACTAGAAACTATTTTAGTGTAATGTTGTTTTAATTTAATGTTTTAAATAAAGTATTGTATTTTAAATTCCGTTATTATATTTTCAAATTTTGAATTCCAACGGCTAGTTTTTCGTTATAAATACCCCCACCATCTCCTCATTATATCACACAACTTCTTATCCAACTATCCAGATGGATTCCAATTTCACTAACGAAAATGATCCATGGGAATACAGTCTTGATATAGACGATTCTGATCTCCATTTAACACCTGTTCTGCGTTCGTCTAGTAGCGCACATGTTGAACCATCTCCATACACCCCAAATCCAGTTACCATAATACCCGGTCCTGCGGGTGTTGTTCAGCTCTCTAATAGCATATGTGTTGAACCATCTTCCTCAACCCCAAACCCAGTTAGGATAATACCCGGTCCTGCGGGTCTTGTTCAGCGAGCCAAGCTGCTTAAAGAAAATGTATTTATTCTTGATCCGGATGGGGCTTTAATGTCGACACAAGAATATATGCAGAAAGTTGTTGAGGATGTGGGTGAGGATGCTGATTTTAACAGTGGGGCGTGGGTTAGCGCCACTAACTATGTGAATGCTTTTGGTGGCACTGTAACTGGATGTTTGGGAGACATCGACAACTTTCTTAAAAAGGGAAAACTTGAACAAGTTGTTGCAATAGTGAAGTCTTGTTCTCCGAATGCTCTTGGAGATTTAAATGTGACTCTGAAAGATCTATCGGGTACAGTACCTGGAACAATACACTACAAAGTCCTTGATGTGGGTAGTTATGAAAAGGATATTACAGTAGGAGCTGCTATGATACTTGTCAATGTCTCAGTTTTTACTCCTAAACCATCAAAGCATTACCTTAACATTACAAAAAGAAATGTGGTTGAGGTTTTCCGTAAGGATACGGTTTCATTAGCTTAACATTATTGTTATTCAATTCCGTAATGTAATTTTCAATTTCGTAATGTAATTTTCAATTCCATAATGTAATTTTCAATTCCGTAATGTAATTTTCAAATTTGAAATCAAACAACTACTATTCCAACGGATACTATTCGAACTATATGTTTTAAAACGTATATATGTTGTATTTTTAAATTCCGTCAAGTTCATGTTTTTTATTTTCGTAATTTTTTTCCGTCTTTTCTTCCGTGTATTTTTATTTCCGTATTTTAATTTGTAAAATGTTTAATTATTAATGTAATGTTTTTTAAAAAAAATTATTCGGTGTCCTCTGCGGTCACCACTACATGTGTTTAGTCACTGTGTGGTCTAAGAGAGAGAAAACTGAGTTGGCGCTGACGTGGCGGTGTCCTCTGCGGTCACCACTACATTCAGTCTGATGAAATTCTTTCAGGATCTATTGTATCTATTTAACTTTGCTTTGGTTAATAACTATGTGGTGATGTTCTATTTTTGTTTTAAAAGACGAACCAAAGTTTCCTTTTGTATAGTTGCTCTTGCGTACGTGACAATGTGAAAGAGACATGAAACATCAATATATATCAGGATAAATGGCACAAAAAGACATTAAATTTAGAATATGTTTCCAATCAAAGTATTTTAACTTTTTTTTTTGAATAAAAAGGTGGCCAACTTTTTTTCTAGCCAATTTAGGTTTTTTTTTTCTCACTTTCCGTTAACACACTAACTTCCATTTCGTTAAATCCTCAAAATTTGTATTAATTAAAAATAAAAGACCCAAATTAACAATTATCCAAAAATCCTTTATAACTTTCATACTGGAACAACAAGCCTACTGTTTATGCCTTTGTTTTCTTAATAGGAGCATAACTCCAACCTATGATACCCGAAATTAGATAGAAACTAATCAAACTTGCCAATCTGGCCATATCATGTGATGGCACAGTTTTGGCATAATCTGAATTAATGAAGTGGTTCGGTAAACCAAAAATGACTAAGATGATTCATTCTTTTGAAACTAAATTCTATCGTTTCATATTGAATAAGTTACTTAGTAAAATCATTCATTATTGTTCCATTAACTGAAATAATTCAGCATGATTAAAGGTTTTAAACTTGATTTTATACATGACAACCTCATTTTCATATAGAATGTGTGGTTTTAACCATGATCGTGAAACTTCAGAAACATATAGGACAACACTATAAATTTTAAAGGTTGAGAACGGATCCTCCAGTCCAGAACTGGAATAACGCCATATATGTAATTAAAAATCAAAATAAAAAATTACTGGAACGATAAATAAAATTTCGTAAATTTAAGTTTAGGATTATTTAGGTTGAAGTCAGACATATTTTTTCGAGTAAACTACATAAATGATTCTTGTGGTTTGATAAAAATTGCATTCATCGTCTTTGATAATTTAAAGTTGCATTCTTAGTCAATTTCTTTGTAAAATAACACCGATAATCTTTCACCTTAAACTATCAGAGACGGTAGATGCAATCTTCGCCAAACCACAAGGACTATCGGTGTTATTTTTTGTAAAGATAAGGACAAAGAATGCAACTTTAAACTATTAGAGAGTGTACATGTAATTTTTGCCAAACCACAAGGACCATTTACCTAGTTACTCTATTTTTTCCAGAGGCGGTTAAACTCAGTATTTAATGGGCCTCAAAATAATTAACAAGGCCATATATAGTTCCAGTCTTAGAGTTGTTTTTCTTTTCTGATAGATTTGCTACTTTGTTTCTCTTAGGTGTTTGTCAAGATGGCTGCGTTGATGGCGATCTTACCACATGCAAAAGCATCTGCGGCTGCTACGTTCTATGATCACTCAATTGATCCATGGTTTACGGGAAGATACAATGCCTCCACAAGTGAAGATAAAAGAGACGCGTTTATTAAAACTAAATGTGTCCCATTGTATGGAACACAAGAACGGCTGATATACCGGCCTTCAACAGCACAAGACTTTGGTGATGGTGGAGCGTTTCCTGATATTCACTATGCACAATATCCTCTCGATATGGGTAGGAAAAAAGATTCATCATCTGGTATAAAAACATTGCCTTTTTGTTTTGATAATCTTAGGAATTTCACATGTGATGCTATTGTGAAGCAGAATGAAAATGCTAAGAAGATTGTTTATTCGCAGCATAGAGATCAAATCTCAAAGATTTTGCAGGATGACAAAGAAGATCAAGAACACGAAGTTGATGATGACAAGAAGAAAAAGATTGAAGAAACCACACAAGAAACAAAAGCAGCTCTTGAGAAGATCGTGAACGTGAGATTGAGTGTATCACAGCCAAAAAGTGTTGAGACTCGATCTCAAGATTCAAAGTTTATCAAGTACAAGCCTTCACAGCAGTCGGCTGCATTTAACTCGGGTGCAAATGAGAGAATAATTAGAATGGCGGAGATGCAAGTGGACCCGTTTGAGCCACCAAAGTTCAAACACAAAAAAATCCCAAAAGCTAGCGGTTCACCTCCTGTCCCAGTCATGCACTCGCCTCCAAGACCTGTGACTGTGCAAGACCAGCAGGATTGGAAGATTCCTCCCTGTATATCTAACTGGAAGAATTCGAAGGGGTATACTATCCCACTTGACAAACGTTTAGCAGCCGATGGCAGAGGCCTTCAAGAAGTTCAAATAAACGGTAAATTTGCAAAGTTTTATGAATCATTAAGTTTAGCAGAACAAAAAGCCCGTGAATCTCTTTCCATGAAGGCTAAACTACAAAAGGATTTAATGATGAAGGAAAAAGAAAGAAAGGATCAGGAATTGAGAACTTTGGCTGCAAAAGCAAGATACGGAACAGGTACCGGGCTCACTGGTTTGTTTGTAACCTCTGACATGATCACCAAGGATACAGATGAGCCTGATCAGGACCCACCTAGAGAAACAAAAGAGGAGCTAGAACAGAAGATCAGGAGAGAAAATACCCGTGAAAAGAGGCATAGAGAAAGAGAAAGGGAGAGAAGGTTAGAGGGTAAAGATACAGCCATTGGGAAGAAGCGTAAGATCAATAGAGACAGAGACCGCGACATTACTGAAAAAGTTGCACTTGGCATGGCATCTTCTGGTGCTTCGCGTGGGGGTGAAGTCATGTATGATCAACGTTTATTCAATCAAGAAATGGGAATGGGCTCAGGTTTTGAAACTGATGATCAGTACAACGTATATGATAAAAAGTTGTTTACTGCACAACCGACTCTGTCTAGTTTATATAAGCCAAAGAAGGATACTGATGATGAGATGTATGATGGAGCCAATGAGCAGGTACAGAAGATCAGGAAGACTGATCGGTTTAAACCTCATAAGGGGTTCACTGATGCTGGTAAAAAGACTGGACAGAGAGGTGGACCAGTTGAGTTTGAGAAGCAAGTGGCAGCAGAAGCTGACCCGTTTGGTTTGGACAAGTTCATCACACAGCTTACGGGACGAAAGAAACCACTGGATAAAGTTGGAAGTGGAGGGACGATGAGTGCAAGTGGCGGGTCGTCTACACGAGAAGGGTATGAAGGGTCTGGAAGGAACCGTATTGGGTTTGAGAAAGGGTGCTAACTTGAATAGAGTTGCCGTCTCAATGATGAGATAGTTGCTTGCATTACTTTTAATTTCGAGTTAATTTTTGGATGCTTGTTTGATGTTCTTTTACTTAACTATGGATAGTGGCCTTTTAGGAGTTGTTTGCTGAATCAATAAAATTTCTGAATTATTTGAATACTAAGCCTAACATAATTTGAATAAGATAGATAAATGGATCTTCTATCATATTTTAATCCAGTGAACAACAATGTTTTCTGATCAGTTCCATTATATGATTTTTTTTTTCCATCTATCTATCAGCTGACCAAATTATGAGTAGTGAAATGATAGTGGTCGGTCTTTTAGGAGCTCAGACTCAGAACTTCGATCGTTAAGAAAACTAACATTAGAAAACTGCATCATGGCCATATTCATGATCTTAAGCCAAAATGTATACAGTATACATAGTGCAGTTAACCTCCCTTTTTTCAGCTCTATTATGTAGATGATTAAGTGATTTTAAATGACCATATATGCAGAAAACACAATTCAGGTTTAGAAGTTGCAGAAGTCATTGCAATGAAAGATTTTAGCATCTGAGCCACTCTTCTATCCATTTAGTTTACGGCAATAGTGAAAACCTTACAAAACAAATTACGGTTGCAAGAGTGGTCAGATCAGTGACTCGATGTGAACGAACAAAAGTGTCTTACTTCAACTTATATTGAAAACAAACCGTTGTTTTAATAGAATTGCATAAAAATATTACATTCACTGCATACAAATGGTTTTTGTAGGAAAATAAAGTGAGCGGGTTTTACATTTTGAACTTCTCTAACACAGTCGAGACCTTATTCCTCACTAAATCTTCATAAGAACGGTCTTTGGTTCGCAGCAAAAAGACGAAGCATTAAATAACAATCGTTCAAAAGGCCGATCATTCCTTGGATCAATCTTGAAGTTCTTTTGATTTATAATAAGGATACGGTCATCGTAGTCCTATGTATGATCCCGCATAAATTATACAAACTCGTCATGATAAATCATACAGCCAAACAAATTTCTTATAATTATGACGGATTTAAATGAAGACTTTCAGCATCGATGATTAGGTTCCTGGACTGCAGCAGAAGCATCCAATCTAAGCAAAAACTTCTGAATCGATTTGCTCAATATTTGGGAAGATTTCTCTAAGAGCTGTCACATAGTTTGACAATTTCGCCTGCAAGATGTAAAAGAAACGTCACGTGTTTATCTTGCTAACATTTACATGACTTTACTTGTAGTTGCTTGCATTTTATAAAAAGCTTTAGCTTTGAGATATCATTATACAAATTGGAGATAAGAATAAAAATCCTGAAACTTAATTTAAATCGTCAAGCCTTTAAGCCTCTTTCTTTTTTGTACAAGTATGAATCAAATGGAAGGATGGAGTATTTATAATCAACAAGCAAGAATCCAAATCTTATAATTTGAGCTTTGAAGTTATATAAGATATGCTTACACAGGGATTGTGCTCAAGGTAGATAGTGGTGAGCTTCTCTCTCGAACCAGAAACCGCCTCAGCGATGCCATCTAATGATGCTAGCTGGTTGTCATTGAACCACAGATCTTCTAAGCTGCAATGAGGGAACAACCAATATCAACCACAATAAAATAAATTAGATACAATACGAATGAAGTCAAAAAAATGAATAACCCGTGTATACATACCATGTCAGCATCTCAATATCCTCAACTGCTGCAAGCTTATTTGAGGAAACATCCAAAACCCGCAGGTTAGCTAACGTTGATAGGCCTTCCATTTTCGCAATACCATTATGGCTCAAATATAGTTCTTCTAGGGCAACACATTCCTGAATATGATATAGAACCACATAAGTAATTGCATTTAAAGATTTAGTTCAAAAAATATACATATAAAAAGTTACCTCTAATCCTTTCATAGAAGTCAAGCGATTGCTTTGCAAACTGAGCTTCTTGATGCATCTTAATCCACATAAGTTGATGGATTTTATGCGATTACGACCTAACCATAGCTCCTGTAAGTTTGTCAAGCTCTGCAGGTTCTCGATCACCTAGATAGAGTTTTACTTAGTCTGTAGTCCCAAACAAACAATAAAAGCATAGAAATCATAAAAGTGATAAAAACATGCGAGCATTTACGATATAACTGGGCCTATGAGCAAATAAAAGTCTGATGTCCTAAGATATGCAGCGAAGTTCGTAGATGAATATAGATATGGGTCTCTATACCTAAAAGTAAAGGCAAATATGAACACGTGAAGCTACTAAAATCGCCTAAAAAGCATGAAAGAGCGTAAGAAACCATCTATAAATCTCTATATCTAAAACGCAGGGGACGTTGGGCTACTAAACATCGTCTAGAAAGCCTAAAAGAATAGGAAATGCCATACCTAAACGCAGGGGAAGATATGTACACAAGGCTAGTAAGCTCGCCTAGAAAGCCTAGAAAAAAAACTACCCTGTAACAGGGAAACCGCATAGACCCTCTAATCGTCTATCCTAATTCTAGTTCTCCACGTATTAAAACCCTGCATACAAGTTTTATATAAGCTTTATATTAGATAAACGAACATAAACTGGTTGCTTTAATATGGTGAGCCATTAGTGGCCTGCATATGTGATAGCCAAGTTAAAGAGGGAATGGACTCACCCGTATATTTGACCACTGTAAAAGGTATTTGCATACAAGTTTAAATTAAAATATAGGTGTTTTTTTTTGGTAACTTCGTTATTAGATGAAGGTTCCATGCTTACGTTTATAGAATCATAGTATTGAGCACACATTTACGGGGAAAACAATCGCATCTAGTTCTCTTTAGCAATAACATAAACCGCTTGATGCCTAGGAATGTATATCTAATAACCAAGTTAAGGAACATGGGCTCACCCGTAATCTGTTGGAACCAAGTTCAAGAATTCGAAGTTCATATAAGTGGTCAATCTCTTCAATCTTGGTAACTTCATTTTTAGAGACATAGAGTTCCTTAAGTGTGCTTGATGCCTTGGACAGTCCACTCATTGATGAAATTTCATTGAATGAAACATCAAATACTAGCAGGGTTTTAAATATGCTAACATCGGGAATAGTCTTCAGCTGGTTATCCCTGAGAACAAACTCCTGCACAAAACATCACAAGTAATATAAGAAATCCACACAAAGTTCATTTTGGACAACATGGTCGTCACTACAACAAAACTGGTAACTTGGTGAGATACTGTCTCACTATTAGTAGCTGTTTCGTTACTTCTGATATATAGCTTAGCTGTTTGTTCAAGCAGTCTAAAGAAAGTTAGTAAGCAACATTGTCACTGTCATCCAGGTTTTCTCTGGAAGCAAAGTATCAACTAAACAAAAAAATCGAAAACATCCCACTCCTATATCTCAGAAAAAATCAGCCCAACGGAATAAACTGATAAAGTAACTATGATGCTATAGACAACATAAAGGGCTAATAAGATGAACACTACCCATTACCCATGGCCGTCTGTAAATTTCTGAAATTTTTGAGGGCCCTGAGCGAAATTACATAATGAGGCATTTCGAGAAGAAATATTATATATAAAGTGTCACAGTTTATAAGATATAATGCAAATTAGTTATCTAAACGTTTAACATATTACTCAACTAAGATATTTTCTCATTAATATATTGTTTTTTCCGAAAAAAATATGTGTACACATGCATACAATTGTTAACGGGACAAATTTTGGGGCCTCTAAAATTTTTGAGCCCTGTGCGGTCGCCTATCTCGCACACCCTTAAAAACGCCAAAAACACATAGAAACCACTAGTCATTTTGCAACAAATGTAGCAGCATTCCTCACTTGTCATTTTGCAACCCAGCACGTTGTCCTTCCGCTAGTGGACACACTCAATAACACCTATATTTCATCTAATGAGATGCATACTACGTAATATTTACTATTCTCGACTTTTGAGCCTTGCCTAAAGTGCTTGTTTTGCTGGTATTTCTACTCATCGTGCTCTGTAACTATACTGCCTTAACATAAGCATTTACGATATACTAACAAATAGAAAACTTAATCATATTTTGGCAAATGACTTGTGATTGTTTAAAGCTACCAACGGGGGCGTTTGGATTAGCTTATTTAGCCTGCTTATGGGCTTATTTGATTTTGGAAAAGTCAATAAGCTCACTTTTTTAGAGCTTATCATGTTGAGCTTATTGGCGTAAGCCAATAAACTCAACTTGACACAGCTCATAAGCTTCAAAAAGTGAGCTTAGGGGGCTTTTCCAAAATGAAATAAGCTCATAAGCAGGCTAAAAATAAGCTACTAATAAATAAATAAAAAGTAAATACCTCGAGACCAGAGATGTTATTCCATTTGGAAATGGGTTCAACACCGGAATCATTAAAAAGATTCTGACGAAGAGAAAGCTTTTTAAGATGGGTTAAATTAGAGATACGAGAATCAAGCTTGTTCAAGCGATTAGCGGTTAAATCAATTTCAGTGAGGGTAGAAGGGAAGTCGATTGAGTCGAGATCATGGAGCTGGTAGCTGCTGGCGTCCAGAAGTGTTAGCGGTGAAGATTCGTCCGCTTCGTTGTTGGTGGTTGTTGTCGTTGATGGTTCGATTGACATTTTTGTGTTTTAAGAAAAGTCTCTGTACAAAGGGGAAAGTTAAGGTGCGTTCTATACTTTTCTGTTTTCCACTAAAACATTTTTAGAAAACAAGCAAAACTGCCTTCAAATTAGTGTTTTTTGACAAAAAAATTTACAAAAACACAAAATTCTTATTTTTCATTTTAATAGAAAAAACTACAAAACATTTTTTTTTACTTATTTTCTTTAAAACACTTTCAATCCATTTCTCCACTCATTTATATTTGTGTTTGATAAAGAGAAAAGAAACAAGAGAAATGAAATTGAATCCAATTCTCTTGTTTGGCAGAAAGAAATAAGAAAGCTAAGAATTAAACGTAGAGAAATGATAGTGTATTTTTGATCACTCTTATTTCCATCATTTTTATAGAGAATTTAAAGAAATGAATTTTTTTATTTTTTTTTGCTTTTGCTTTTTTGTTCTTTTTTTTGTAATCATTGTTTTTGATTTTTTTTCCGACAAATTCACGAGGTTTGAACCACCGCCGTACAAATTTTAGTGGTGTTAGTCTCAAGTAGGGGTGTTAGTCGGGTAGGGTTGGTAGGGTTCGGGTCAAATTCGGGTCAAGACTAAAAATTCCATACCCGGACCCGACCTATTTGAATTCCGGTTACTCGGGGTCGGGTCAATTCGGGTCGGTTCAACTCAGGTTCTATATACTAACCGAAGTGATTTATTTTTATACGTTTGTTTTGCCTATTTGTACATTTTTCAATGTTTTATATGTTTTTATAAAAAGCCAAATCACATCAACTCGTAAGTAAAAAAATTAACTTAGACAAACACACCGAAGACAAACTTTTAGAGTTTTTGTTAGCTTCACACACAAATACGCTCTCAATAACTAAGGGTGCGTTTTGTATGTTATAAAGAATTATAATCGGTAACGGTGCTATAGGGTGGAATGAGAATAACGATATTATTTTTTGGTATAATAATAAAGTATGAGTACTAAATTTCGTAAGATAGGTCCGTTTCCAATTTTTTTAGCAAATATAACAAATAAAATATGTTATTACTTTTGAGACGAAGACAAATAACAAAGAATAAAATAATTAAATAAGGGTAAAAAAAAGACATGTGGGACCAAATATTGGAATTAATTTGAAGTTGAAACCAACCTATTACATATAAAATGAATTATTTGCATTGATTTTATATTTTCATTTTTATAAGGTTTTAAGCCTGCGCGTTGCCGCGGGATGTTTGTCAGGGTGAATTTGATATACATCCGAAAGTATGTAGAGAACTCTACGTGAATCTGGTGCGAGCCAAAAGTCTCAGACATAAATGATATGGTTACAAAATGCGAAACATCTGAAATTAAAATAAGTAAACAGGTCGAATTTGTCACTTCTAAAAATGCAGCAACAGATGAAACGCATACCATTGTAGAAGTTCTCTAGTGCTGCAAGTTGGTTTGGTGTCTTGTAAATTCTCTTCTCTTATGAAGAAGAGCTCCATTCTCATCAGCTTGAACTCGTAGAGGTTCTACAGTATAAACCAAAGAATGATCAGCATAGACTGATATGTTTTACCTTTGACTATTCACTCTCGATTATCGAAGCG